>SNQJ01S0047323.1:99726-118124 GCA_010110895.2 Picea sitchensis | reverse complement strand
TAGTTTTATCCAGTGAACAAGGTGAGCGCTTACTTATTCATCATAGGTGTGAAGTATTTAAATGAGATATTTATGATTAAGTAACCTTCTAATAAACACTGGAATGCATGCAACCCTTTAGTGTTTATAGAGAAAGAGATATACTTTGGTGAAATACAAGCATATAGTCATTCATTCACAATCTATGTGTTCATGTGAAATCTTCTCCATCGTACTAAGGGAAATCTAATTCATAGATTAAGAGAAATCCCTAATGGGTACAGGACACACAAAACCTCAAGAAAAAATTAGGATCTAAGAATCTCTCCACACCAATCCATTCGAAAATTCAACATCAACAAAGTAAAGAACAAGTAATATACAAATAACTCAACTTACCGGGGGAGTTGGGCCCATGCCTTCACAAGTAGTGAGAGAAAGAGAATCAGTAACTCACCGAGATTATGAGCAGGAACAACTCAAAACCTAATTAATATCAAACATAAACCCTTACTTTACTCACAGTATACCCATCACAATATCAAGACAAGAAATGAGTAACACATTTTTTCATTATCTTTAACAAAGAGTATGTACAGATTAATCCTTTACATAGAGGGAATCCCCCTATATATATCAAGTTCTGAGTATATTAGATTACATTGCTTTCCCTGGTTCTTGTGAACCTAGGCCCAAAAATGAGTGGACAAAACTAGAAAATATTACTAACCATGATTTCCTCTATCTTAGGAAATTGTTCTAACCATATTATATATCATTCTTGTGTTGAGTTTAGACTCTGATCTGGTGTTGCACTGGAAGATTTTCTCATGGATCAATTCCATGTAATAGAAGATTGTTGGGTGCAAGGGAAATGGTCAACAGCCATTACATTAACCATAATAACAATACCCATGTTGCTAACTCCATCCTGGGTGCGCATAACTAGGAGAAGCCACAACCTCAGGTACCAAAATGCCTACGTAGGTATTGGAAATCCAAGAATAGTGCGAGAATAGTTGTTGCATTGAAAAGGTAAGTGTTGTTTTTATCATTGGTAAACAAATAGCTAAAAGATCCTAATTAATTTATCAAGAACTTTAGAAATTATCGAAATAAACAACTTTTACCTCGTGTTATAATCAAGATCTTTAGGGAAGCAAAAAGGTAATAATAGGAGGTAATAAGTTGGATTTCAATGCCTAGGTAAGGGGTGTAAATGGACAAAAGAGGTGTATGGTGAGTGACAAAATGGGAGCTCAACATTACCCCTACACCTGATTTTTTGCATGTCCTCATGCAAAGATATCCCAAAAACTGTTCAAAATTGAAATACACCATTTCTTCAATCCGAAGAGAGTCCTATAACATTTATCAGGATGTTGAGGCTTGAGTTCTTCTTTTCCAATATATCACTCCTCCTTGGTTTTTCTGGCTGAAATATCTTATGCATATGATTATTGATCTTTTTAGTTTCATATTGAAGTTTCTCAATATCTTCTTGAAACTTCTTACCCTAATCCTTTAACTGTTGATTTTCTCTTTCAATTCACCTATTTAAGATAGACAACTCCATGACTTCCTGCTCCAAATTATTGAATTTTTATGTTTCTTTTCCCAAGATTCCTTTCCAGATGAATTTCACTAAAATATTCATATTTTAGAGCATTTGAACCCTCATACGTTTCAACTCCTTTCTTAGAAGGTCCAAGAATAATCATGTTGGGATTCTTTGGAGTTATAGGTTGTATTTTCTCTTTCCCAGCCTGGTGCATAACCTTCGATATTTCATCATTACATACTCCTTCTGTGGGGGTTAACAACTGTTCCTGTGGCTCCACTAGCTGATTTGACTCAGTAAGATAATTTACCTGTGGCTCATTAGGGTCTGGAAATTTTGTACCTGGTTAATATTGTTCCACAAGATTTGGACGCTTAGAAACTTTGAAGAGCTTCGAAATGGGAAAAGTATCCTCACCATCACCGTCAACAGTGATTGGGTCCTCCTGTGTTGTAGCCTGTGGGTACACGGGGGTTGGCTCAACAATTTTTGGAACTGCTTGTTTTTCCCTTTGACATGTGATCCTAAGAGCTGGAGGAATCTCAATTGGTGGTTTAATCACCGTAGTCTTCTTCTCTAATTTTCCATTCTTGGACCACCTCTTTTAATGTCTCTTTTCCACTTCTATCGGTTCTTATTTCATTGCCACAAGGATCTTTTATTTTCTTTGTCGTTTGCCCAAATTGCTCAGCCCTTCTTCCACTACCATAGGGATTTGATAAATAAATGCATTCTCACGCAGGAACCGATCCCATGTCCTATTTATTTTACAGAGCTCGGCTTCCACCAACAGTTTCACGAACCCATGATGGTAGATTCTACTATGAGGGTTTTGAATATTCCTCTTTACCATCTTAGCCATTTTTTCTAAACTCTTGTGCAGATAGTATGGGAAATTTATCAGTTCCTTTGATTCAAAATGAAGAAGAATTTGAATATGATATTGGTATGTGAGGGAATACCTTCCCTTATAAGTTAAGTACCTCTATAAAATTTCCAATGGTTATTTCCACTCGTCCATGAGGTATTCCCTTGGAACTCCCTTTGCCCAATTCATGTTTTGGTATTGTGCCTTCAGAAACTGGTTGTATTTTTTTGTGACCAGTGTCAATTTCTTGAACTAGTATTCTCCGGTACTGGGGAGGCCTGTGACATTGGATATGGTCTCCTATGTAACCTCTATTTCCAAATTTGTGACCCTAGCCAATCGTCCATCGAAACTCTACGTGAACTGAAGAGCAACATGATCATTAAACCCCCAAAATTTGGCAAAAAAGGGATGCCAACCTGCTTCCTTAAACAATTTCTTGCATTTATGATACTCAAACACAACTTCGAGCGCTCGTCGAGTGACGGGTTCATGGAGAACTATCACCATGCTGAAATGTAAGTGTGGATGAGGGTTTTGTTGAAGATGAATTGAGGAATACTCAAAGGGACGAGATGAAGAAGGATACACAAAGTGACGAGAAGGGAATGGTCTCGTGAATACGGAATGGTCTCGTGAACATGGACTGGCTACAGAACGATGGCGATCAAAAATTGATTGTAGTGCATCTGGAAATGTCACGACGCACCTTTTAAACTTTTGATAAGGTGATATGAATCTATTTCGTGGTAGTCATGGTGAGGTGACTCATTACGGGAATGATGATTCAAACTCATGTAATGTAACGAGAATCATTCAAACGTTCTCGATTTCCCACTTATGAGAAGGTCAATTACTAAGGTTCGTGGAGGGAGTGGAATTTCACGTAAGTGTGAGGTTGTTGCATGAATTCATCATTCGTGCAACAAACAATAATAAATATGAGTGGATTAAATCTCAGATGAAGTGGGTGAATAGGGGTAAAATTCGTATGACAGGAGTATAGGGGTGGTCAATCATGCTACACATGGGAATTATGGTATTGGTGGCCACATAATATGTGAATATACCAACATTGAATGGATGAGTAATTAGGATGGGTTGGATTAACATAATAAGTTGTTAAAATAATATTCTTTGGTTCCTAACAAACCAATCAAAATCTTAAAGAAAACTTACCTCGAAAAGTCATTACTCGTTTCCACTATTAGATGCAAAATTCTTGAATTGTCATTTCTGCATTAGTGCAGGAATGTTGTCAAGCACCATTTTTCCTGGTGGTCTTAATACTATCATTAATTTCCCTGTGTTTCACAAATATAGAGCTATAGAAGATATCTTATACTAAATTAACTCACAACTGGTTCAGAAAATATTTGAAACTTGTGGCATTCTGAGCTTATTGAAATACTGAAATTTCAAATAAGAACTAAGCAAAGAATAGAATTGTTGATGCCAAACTTTTTGATTGTGATGATGATGGAAATAACTGCAATGGAAGCGAATAAACAGGGGGATGGATAGTCGGATTCAAACCATGTCCCAAGCTCTGTATTGAGAATCGAGTCCCATTTTTTAGCATAAACCTACTAATAAGGCAGAGAACCTCCTCTTTTTGAGACCATCTGAACTATTGCAGCTACCTTGTAACCAAATTCCTTTTTATTCACACTGACTATCACAACTGTCATATAGATAATAACTAAGTTGTCTTCACCATGACCTGGACTTTTGGAACGAATTCATCCATGTGAAAGATGTGTTGTTGTAGAACATGGGTGGAAGTCATTGGATTACCATCCATTCATGAAGACTGTTAACCAATGCGAGATTGCTCACCTTTGATGACGATGAGAGTCAAGGTTCTGCTGGTACAACTTGTTGGGCATGAATTAATGTGCTGATGTTGAATTTCCTAGAAGATCTAGTAGAAAGGAGGCATTAATGAATCCCCACTTTTGTAAGCAAGAGAACCTACCATTAATGTATGCAAGCCTCTAGGTACCATTCAAATATCTAACTGTATCCCCCAGATGATGTGTTGATGTCGATGGAGGCAAAGCTGTCAGAAGAAGAGTCTCAATGCACCCTTCATCATATGACTCGAGATCAAACGAAATGATTTGAAGAACATATAGTAATTCCTGACAATTGTGGACAAGAAATTTACTTTTGGGCTCATCCGCCAACAAGTTGGTTTTCAGACAGGCCCTAGTCTAACCACACCAGTAAACTAATTTTCATGGCTAGACTATATTTTTATTATTTTTTTCATTATATATATATGTACATATATTCATAAAGTTGGAAGAAAAGATTATGTCAGAGGTGGAAGGAGACCCCCTTCCCACTATCTCCATTTCAGATTGTTGTAAAATATCTCGTAAAAAGTTATCCTTGGATGTTGGCTGATGATACAACCTCATTCGATGGCCATTGAACACAAAATAATGTTGACGGTCATCAATTTTTGTTAACTTGACTGATCCATTATCGAAGACATTGTCGATCTCATAAGGCCCCATCCATATTGTAGTGAGTTTTCCTCTGAAGTTCTTAAACCGAGAATAAAAAAGGAGGGCCCAGTCGCCAGGCTTGAAAACTTTCTTCTTGATGAATTTATCATGCCATCAAGCTCTCTGTTCCTGTACCAAAACAATGTGTTCGATTGCATCTTGCATGATTTCATCTAGCTCATTGAGCTGGGCTATTATCTATTTTTGTGCCTCTGATAGATCCATGCCCAGTTGTGTAGCTGTCATAAAGGTTTTCACTTGAAGATCAATAGGCAGGAGAACATTTTTTCCATACACTAACTCATATGGAGTAAAGCCTGTGGTATTTCTCCATGTAGTTCTATAGGCCCACAATGCTTCCAAAAGAATGTCTGCCCAATCTTTGTGATGTTGTTGGACCGTATTATTTAGGATTGATCCTAGTACCTTTTTTGTAGACTCCACCTGCCCATTTTCTTGTGGGTGATATGGAGAATATTTATAGTGCTTTATCTGGTACCTTTGAGTAAGCGCTTGCATTGAATTAGATGTAAATTGTGCCCCGTTATTTGTCACAATTTCTCTTGGAATACCAAAACGAATAAAAATATCTTCGTAAAGAAAATCTATAACATACTCTTCACTAGAAAAACGAAGGGATTTTACTTCTACCCACTTGGTTACATAATCAGTGCAAACTAAAATGTACCTTTTTTTCCGTGATGAAGGAGAGATTGGTCCCACAAAATTCAAATCCCACCTTTCGAAAGGTTCGACTAGCACTTGGGTTTGTAAGGGAATCTCATCTGCTTGTACTGGCTTACCCATTCTCTGAAAACTGTCACAGGTCCTCACATACTTTTTGGCGTCTTTGAACAACGTTGGCAAATAGTACCCTTGATGAAGCACTTTGTAAGCAGTCCTTTTATCTTCAAAGTGGCCTCCGCAGGGGCCATCATGGCATGCTTTCAGGATATCATATGTTTCATCTTCTCGTATGCATATTCTTATAATCATATCAGGTTTAATACGAAAGAGATCTCCCACGATCCATGAATAAGTTGCATTGTTCTTGATAATTTGTTTCCTTTCTCTTGGGGAGATATGTTGAGGCAACTTTCCTATGGCCAAATAATTGGCTATGTCTGCAAACCATGGAATATTAGTGAAAATAGAAAACAAATGCTTGTCAGGAAAACTATTGTCAATAGGAATATTTTCATCATTATTATGGATTCGAGAGAGAAAGCATACAACCAATTTTTCTTTACCAGGCCTATCTACTATAGTAATATAAATTCCTACAGCAATAACAACCACCTAGTGATACTACCATTTGTGATGGGTTTATTCATTCAAAAATTAATGTCAGAATGGTCAGTGTGAATGAAATTTTCATATCCCATGATATAATGTCTAAATTTATTAATAGCATGCATGATAGCTAAGAATTCTTTTTCTATGATGGTATAGTTGAACTGGGCTGGTGATAGGTTTTTGCTATTGTAGTATATGGCGTAAGATAAATGATCATGTTTCTATCTTAGGATAGACTCGAGAGTAGTGTTTGAAGCATCGGTACAAAACGTGGAATGGAAGGTTCCAGTCTGGGCCCCTCAGAACTTGTGTTGTGGACAACTTTTCCTTTAAAATTTCAAAAGTAACTTGACACTGATCATCCCACAAAAAGTTAGTATCTTTGGCTAACAAATTGTATATAGGTGCAACAATTTTTGTAAAATTTTCAATAAACCTTCTATAGTAGCCAGCATAACCCAAGAAACTTCTTGCCTCTTTTGCTGATTGGGGTGCAGGAAAGTCCATGATGAACGTAATATTTGTCGGGTCCAATTTGATGCCTGAAGAAGAGACATGATGTCCAAGAACAATGCCCTACTGTGACCTCATTTTACATTTTTTATGACTCAAGGAAACATTAGATTCCATACACCTAATTAGTACTTCTTCCAGGTTATGAAGTGCTTTGGAAAAAGATTCATCGTAGACAGAAAAATCATCCATATAGATCTCAACACACTCATGAATCAAGTCAGAAAAAATCCCCAATACCTCTATTTGGAAAGTGGCAAGGGAATTGCATAGCCCAAATGAAAAAAATATATAGGCAAATGTCCCTCAAGGACATGTAAAGGTAGTTTTCTCATGATCCTATGGTGCAATATGTATTTGATTATATCCACTAAAATCGTCTAGAAAGGAAAAGTACCTTTTTGTCTGCTAATGTATCAAGTACCTAATCAATGAAAGGAAACGAAAAATAATCTTTCAGTGTTTCCTTATTAAGATCACGATAGTCGACACATATTCTCCAATTGATTTCCTTTTTAGGCAAAACCACAAGTGGAGACACCCACTTGCTATCAGATATAGGATATATAAAGTTAACGTCTAGAAACTTCTATAATTCTTCTTTCACTATATCCTTTACAGTAGGATTCATACAACGTTGTGGTTTCCTAACAGGTCTGACATTCTCTTGAAGGTAAATATGATGTGTACATATGTCTAGGTGGATGCCAGGCATGTCTTTATAGTCCCAGGAAAATGCATCAAAGTGTTTTTGTAATAGGCTGATTAATTGTTTTTGCTTCTCATAATCAAGGTCAACGTTGATATTCAATTTTTTTCCTAGGCTGATTTAAACAGTTATGCAATAGGGATATTTGGTCTCTTTGATGCTTGATACCAGAAAAGATGTAGTTCTCGTGGGATCAAAATTTTCCTAAAAATCTTTGTGAAAAATATGATTATAAGTTCGTGGTACTTCTGGAAACTGAGTACAATCCACATAAAAAATAAACAAGTTCAAAAAATCGTCTTCTGATTGTATTTTCAATTCCCCTACTTGTTTGAGGGTTACAAGAGGATGTAAAATTTATGTTTCTATATGATCTCCAATTTCCACAATTTTCATATATTCAATTCTTGCATCTTCGGAAGACTCCATTTCCTTGTCTTAAGGAGGTTCCATTTATGTATTTTCACACGTTTCATACATCTTCCAAGGATCTGACAGTGTTGGTTTGGCAGGCGGGTAAAAATTGAGTTTCTTCATAGCCAAACCATTTGATATGGCCATCTCCCTCGACCTACATCCGATGAAAGCATCAAATGTGGCCAACCATGGTCTCCCAATGATGACAGGGTGGCCTACATTACTGGTTTTAGGTTGGATAACTAGAAAATCTATGGGATACTCCCAAGAATTTGGAGTTACCAAAATATCATCGAGCACCCTGATAGGCTTGATCCTGGATCTATCAGCAAGTTCGAGTATCGTAGGTGTAGGCTGGAGAGTATTCAATTGCAATGTTTCCATGGTCAATACAGTCATGATATTTATTGCAGCCCCCAAATCAATTAAATTATTTCCTATGGGAACATCATTGATGGAAATGGTGACTATGGGATTTTCGGGATCTCCATACATTTTCACCAATGGTTTCCTAGACATTAGCTTGGTCAACTAACTTGCTACGTGAATAGTGGGGAGTTATTTTTGTTTTCTTCCAGGTTTCTTAATGCGTAACTCCCTGACAGGTTTTGCACAAATGGGAATATCCTTTATAGCTTGCAGCAGGGAAATTTTGACACAAACATTTTGTAGCTCAGCTTCCAGGTCAAATTCAAGGAGGACTATTGGCTTTTCTATGGCTATCCTTTATGGATAAGGTGGAAGTTTAGATGCTTGTGGATTCTCTATAGGACTAGATGTTTGTGTCTATATAGAGGGAGTAACAATATTTATGGGTTGGTTGTCATTTGTTGGTTGTTAAGGAGTTTATTTTTCTTCCTCAATGAAAACCATGGAATCTCTTGGTTTCACGACTTTCCCTGATCTCAGATGTATATTTTGAAAAGGCATATGAGTGATCAATTAAGTCAGAAAGGGATGCATCTCAACATTAAAGGCAGGTTGTGCAACTCTGTTGTTTGGATTTGGTACCGGTTAGGTAGGCATTTGTGTTGGTTTGGGAGGGTTTTGGTTTGCAATCAGTCGTGGTAATTGGGGGACTGTTGTTTGGGTAGGCAAATAAAATGATGGCATGTGGGGGGGGTATTGTGAGTAGTTAGTATAGGGCATTGGGAACTGTTGTTGAGGCATCATCCCTTGAGGATTACCTCTCCAATTTTTCTTCCAATGTTGAGTTTGAGTTTGATGTTGTGGACAAGTGTTTTTCCATGGAATTTGAGTGTTCCACTATTTTTGATAAGCATTATAGGGTGAAAAAGATGATGAAAAAGGATATTGGGACATACCTTGGGATCTTGGCTGCCATGGTTGATTTAATACAACTTGAAAAGAAGGTTCTGCCAAATTCCTATTTTCTTTATATATAGATTTAAGTCTGGGCAGCGAGGGGTAATTCTCTGTCTCATGATCCTTTTCACATACTGCACAAAATTGCACATTATCCAATGGACATTCCTTAGGTGCATGCTTCTTTGGACAACGGGGACAAAAAATATACACAACATCTTTCTCTTCTTCTTTCTTTTTCTTAACTTGAAACATATCTAGTTGAGAACTAAGAGTACTGAGAATTTTTGTTTTAAATTTTTTCAATAAATTTCCTAATTCTATCCTTGATAGTCCACCTCCTACAACAAATCTTGTTACTTTTGGCAAAACATCCCTTATTCCCTAACCAGATTTTTCTCGACTTCTAGAATATCCCCTGCATAAATCACAAATGGTAGCAATTGGCAATTGAGAGATATCACCTACACCCATTAGATTTAGCACATCAATGTATTCTTCTTGTATTCCTTTAAGGAAGATAGTTTAGATGGTATCATTGTTTAAAGTACTTTGTTTGGTTTTATGAAGATTATAGAGAAACCTTTCTACATAGTCTTCAAGACTCTCTTCCTCTGATTGTTGCATCTTAAAGAT
Source organism: Picea sitchensis (assembly GCA_010110895.2). NCBI lineage: Eukaryota > Viridiplantae > Streptophyta > Pinopsida > Pinales > Pinaceae > Picea > Picea sitchensis. Next base: position 108,303 of record SNQJ01S0047323.1, on the reverse strand, counting down.
GTCATTGCGGGAGTCTCAGTTTCTATAGTAGTCTTGATATTTTTTAAAGAAAGTACTTTTCATGTCTTCCCAAGATAGCATAGAATAGTCTTCAAGTCTCATAAAACATCTTAGAGAATAGTCTTTTAAGGTTGTTGGAAACAATTTTAATTTTTATGCATCATCAACATAATTATAGCTTCTGCAGAGAATGTCAAATTCGAAAAGAAAAGTGTATGGATCCTCTACAACCATACCTATGAAATTTGGAAGGACCGATAAGGGAATATTTTTCATGTTTACATTTGGCATTAAATAAACTATGGGGAATCTGAAGGTGGATTCTCCTTTTGGTTCCCTAATTCTTTCTTCTTTGTCTTCCATGTGGCCAAATATACTAAATTCCTTCAAGCTTGGTGATAGTGGTGGTTCATATACTGGATTTTAATGAAGGGTAAAGTTGTCTCCTACTTGCAATCCTCGATTTCCTCCAACCATAAAAGTTTCCACTTGTGAAATGACCACGTTGTGGGGTGTTTTTAGCAGTTGATATATATGCTCTGGGTTGACAGTCTTCTCTAATGCTGGATTGATGTTTGAAACTGGCTTACTAACCTGTGGCCCTTCAATTGGTTTTTCCTGGAATTCTCCCACTTCTCCCTGGACCTTTTTCACTATTTTTTCAGATTGTGGGGTGGCCACCCTTGATTTATAACCCTCCCTCTGTGAGCTTCCTTAGTATCTTTCAGCCAGATTAATAGGAGGGGTTTTATTGCTACCAAATAAATTTTCTGGAAAATCGGTTTCTAAAATATAACCTTGCTATCCCTAGGCCTAACCATTATTTAACCTTATGCCAGATAGGTTTTGGAAGGAATCACAATAGTGGCAGCGTAGATTCTTACCTTTTGTCTTACTGTCTTTCTGCCACCATTCTAGAAAAAAACACAAAACACTAAAAAAAACAATCAAACTTTGAAACAAAAACTAATTTCTTACCGTCTACCTTTTAGCCGTTCCCTGAAAATGACACCAAAATGTTGGGCTATTTAATTGTTGTAATAAATTAATAAAAAAATTGTCAACCAGGTTTGAAAATTGATGAACTGCAAACACATTATGTGCAGGAAAATGACAGAAGTATACCCTAGTTTGTCTTTCCAGGCAAAAGAGGACTAGGCAACCTATTAATCAAGCATAAACGTAAACCAAAGAACCATTACTCTATACTGAAACTTAATAATCAACTAAGGAACCAATCATATAAATTCTATCCTATGCATAAAAATCAATCATCTACTTATTAATGAAAAAAAAATAACAATTTCCCAAGCAGATGTCTATATCAGCCAACTTTATGTATCCACTCAAGTCTCCATGTGATTATGTTACTGACCTATCATGAGACTAATCAGCTGGAGAATGTTTCCTAATAACCAATCATATTCTTTACCTAAGAGAATTACTTCATAGAAAGCATGAAAGACTATAGGGTGCCACTGCATTCTTACCCACACAAAGTAACCAGTGTATAGGGGAATGACTCTGAAAGATTCTTGCCACAAATCTTGACACTTTACTTGATGAAGAAACAAAATAACTATATTCTAGGAAAGCTTGCAACACTCAGAAAAGAATGTGAACACACAGTTTATACATTATTGAATGGCTAACACTTGAATGTAAATAGAAAGCATGCATTTAAACTAATCTCTTAGCCCCTGAAATGTTATCTCTCTGTTTCTACAATACCTCTAGAGGTCACACCATGCATAGAAAGCAAGTAATTCAAATCCCAAAGACAAGGTCTCATTAACGACCTATTCCCTTAATACCATAGATTCTAAATATAGTAACTAATTATTTTGTAGATACAATCCATTCTTTCAACATTAAAAGATGTATTCAAAGTTTATTAAGATGTGACCAAGTCATCACAAAGCTTCTATATTTTCTTGAGATTAATTCTTCTTATCTGAAAACAAGTAGTGAATTATTTCCTCTTGAGAAAATTTTTTTTATGGAAGTCTTAGTGTGATCATACATCTCATTCCGGATCTTTAGAATGTGCTCAATAAACCAGTATTTGTTCATTTAAAGTCAATCATGTTCATATCTCATTATAACCCAGGGTTGTCACATATGTAGTAAATGAATTCGAAATCTTAATCCAGTTTTATCCAGTGAATGAGGTGAGCGTTTACATATTCATCATAGGTGTGAATTATTTAAACGACATATTTAGGATTAAGTAACCTGCTAATAAATAGTGGAATGCATACAACCCTTAAGTGTTTATAGAGAAAGAGATATACTTTGGTGAAATACAAGCATATAGGCATTCATTCACAATCTACGTGTTCATATGAAAACTTATCCATCATACTAAGGGAAATCTAATTCATAGCTTAAGAGAAATCCCCAATGGGTACAGGACACACAAAACCTCAAGAAAAACTTAGGATATAAGGATCTCTCCACACCAATCCATTCGAAAATACAACTACAACAAAGTAAAGAACATGTAATATACAAATAACTTAACTTACCATAGGAGGTGGGCATGTTCCTTCCCAAGTATTGAGTGAGAGTGACTCAGTAACTCATCAAGCTTTGAACAGGAATAAATCAAAACCTAATTAATATCAAACATAAACCCTTAGTTTACTCACAGTATATCCATCACAATATCAAGACAAGAAATGAGTAACACAGTTTTTTATTATCTTTAACAAAGAGTATGTACAGATTAATCCTTTACACAAAGCGAATTCCCCTATATATATCAGGTTCTGTGTATAACATATTACATTTCTTTCCCCAGTTCTTGTGAACCCAAGGCCAAAAATGACTTGAAAAAACTAGAAAATCATACTAACCATGATTTCCTCTATCTCAGAAAATCGTTCTAACCATCTTAGATATCGTTCCTGTGTTGAATTCAGATCCCGATCTGGTGTTGCTCTAGAAGATTTTCTCATGGATCAATTCTATGTAATAGAAGACTGTTGGGCACAACGGAAATGGTCAAAATCCATTACATTAACCATAAGAGCAATACCCATGTTGTTAACTCCATCCTAGGTGCGTGTAACTAGGAGAAGCCACAACCTCAGGTACCGAAATGCTTGCGTAGGTACTAGAAAGCCAGGAATAATGCAGGAATAGTTGTTGCATTGAAAGGGTAAGTGTATGTTTATCATTGGTAAACAAATAGCTAAAAGATCCTAATTAATTTATCAAGAACTTCATAAATTATCGAAATATACAACTTTTGGCTCGTGTTATAATCAGGATCTTTAGGTAAGAAAAAAGGTAATAATAGGAGGTAATAAGTTGAATTTCAATGCTTAGGTAAGGGGGGTAAATGGCCAAAAGAGGTGTATGTTGAGTGACAAAATGGGATCTCAAAACCAATCTCGTTTGAATTAAGTGGGTGTGTGTTAAGCCTCTAAATTGACATCCCCACTACCCTATTATACTCCTCATCTATACCTTTCTGGCTTACCTAAGCTTGGATAAATGACAAAGAATGCTACCATTAGCCATTGATGAGGTCATAAGGTAAAGTATAATTGAATTCATGCATTTTGTGGTTTTTTGAGCTAGGAGACTAAATGTTTCATGTACTAATGTTTTAAATTGCCATGTATAACCTTTGACCTCTAGATGAGTCCAGCATTTCTATATCAACTCAGCCATCCAATGCTTATGCGCCAGATTTCCATTGTCTGAATCTGGTACGAAGTGCACCTTCCATTCAGATCTGGTACTGAACCATCCACTGTTGCGATACAGTACCAACGGCCGCAAAATGTTCTATTCTGATACCAACCACTTGCATACTATTTGGATCCGGTACCATTTACCAAATCTCACCTGTCATGATCCGGTACCAATATAGGAAGCAGAATATACCAAGTTTAGCTCCAGATCATGCCCAAGATAATTGTTAGATGTTTGTTGAATCATCAAAGCTCTAGCAAGGTTATGTTAAGCTAGTTTGTTTATTGATTCATCCTCATACACTTCGTGTCATGAGGATGAAGCTTAAAATATGTAACCGAATATATAAATTTGACAATTGACTGATCTGCTAAAGATTCCACCTCCTTGTGTTTCACAACTAAGACTGTTTAAATAGTCATGGAAAGGATGGTTGAGGTAGTAGAGAGTTATCATAACACAGTATGTGAAGAAGTGTTACATATTGCAGAACATATTTTGAGTTGAAGTTTAATAGAAGGATGTCATTTATTTCCAGGTCTTGATCATTTATGAATGAATGTGAGTTGAGTTGTTAGCATAGTTTAATTCTATGTTTTGAAATGTGAGTAAGAGGAATGTGTGGATTCAAAGAAAGCTTACTGTAGACTCCATTTGTTGACTTGTTAAAGTGGAAAGGGCCCAGTGCCCAACAAAGTTCAGCATCCTTATATATTAGTGTTAGTAGTTGATTTCAATAGTATAAATGTTAGACTAGTTGAAGCTTTGATCTTTTCAGATGATAGCAGTATAGTTCAGTTTAGGTTTCGATTGCTTACAGATCTTTTTTTTGTTTTTCATATGATCTGTTTCTATTTTTATGAATTTGATTTCGTTTCATGGACATAAATGTTGGCAATAGTAGTCAGACATATTTGAAGGAGAACTAGTGAAGTTCACAACAACACATTGTGATCCATAGTATACTCAATATATTGACTATTGAACTACCTAGTCTATGTCTTGATGATTGATGTGTGATTTCCCTTTCAGAAGTGTGATTGCATAGTTAGTTTTCTGGGTCAGATAGTAGAGTTGATCTGTCAAAATAAATCCATCTCATACTTGCATATGCCATAATGGAGTAGATAGCCTCTCTGTGAAAGACAACCAAAGTGTGTTTTGATTTGCTAGTTTGTTTTGTTTCCAACATGCATAATCTAGAATAGTTCTATACTCATGACATTAGAATTAACTTCCTTACTGGTGTCTTGTAACTCTATTGATTACGAATCTCGAATTCATAATTAATGAGTGCATTATATTACACATATAAGTAGCACAACATTTTGGCACCGCTGTCGGGGACTTGCAAATGGTAGGAAGAGATTTTTAGTTTAGATTGTTTGCATAGTTTTTGAATGATTTTAAAAGCTGCTTGAGGGAGGAGGATAAAATGTTTAAGACGTGAGTGAAGAGCCACAGGGCCACTAGAGTGGGGTTCTCTGAAGCCAGGTTACCTTCTTACCTTCTAGATAGAATTAGGATTTCAATTCAATTAACAATCAAATTTCCATTTTATGCATAGATATAGAGATAATAAGGGTAGATTTGTAAGCTCTAAAGAATAAAAAACAACCCCCCCCACTAATCCAACTGACACTGGTGCAGGAAAAATTCCACTAGGAGAAAGTTCAAGGGGAGCTAGCGATGCTCCAGAAGAAGAACCTAAAATAGAAGAATCATCATTGGGGCGGGAAGAACGTGAATCTGTTGAATGTTTAGGAGACACACAAAATCCAGTATCTGAACCATCTATCAATGGAATGGCAGAAGAAGAAGAAAATGAATCCACTGAGACTGAGACCTTTGGGTTTCCAATCTTCTATATTTCTAGAAACATCAGCACGAAAAACATGCCACTATCATCGTTACCCACTTTTAGAGGTATGTCAACTGAAGATCCAGACTTATTCTTATTCGAGTTTGACATATTATGTATAAGCTATAACTACTTAGACGATGCCCAAAAACTTAAGCTCTTTCCTGATACAATGAAGGATTCAGCCTTAAGATGGTTCATGAGCTTAGGAGAAAATACAATCCTCTCTTAGGATCAGATCAAAGACACATTTTTACAGAAATACCAAGACTATTGTAAGGATAATGCTAAAAATGACATTTTTAAAATGCAGCAAACAGAAGATGAAATCCCTGAAGACTACTTAGAAAGGTTCTTATACAACTACCAAAAATCAAAATTATTCACCATAGACCCAACTGTAGTAAGAACCGTATTTTTGAAGGGTATTAGAGATGACTGCATAGAAGTTTTAAATTTGTTAAGTTCAGGAGATGTGCACCAAAATCCTTTTGCAGAGATTGCATATTACTATAGAAGATACTCAAGAGGACAAACTAAAACAGGCAAAGAACCAAGAGATTATTTTAGCAGAAATACAAGACAAAGCTCAAGAACTATCACCAGAATTGAGTTAGGAAACTTATTAAAGAACTTTAAAATAGACATCTTGAGCACAATCAGTAACCAGTTAGATGCCCTAAAACTGAAAAAGAAACAAGAAAAAGAGATTGTTTTAGCAATCTTTTGTCCTAGATGCCAAAAGAAGCATGGTGAGAAAGAATGTCCATTAAATTTCATAGAAATCTATGGCTTGTGTACACTAGAGCACCCCACATCTGAGTGTCCAAATTTTCTTGAACTATAAGCCATGTATAGGGGAGGATGAGTCTCATAAGAAAAATCATACCCTTCCAGAAGACCTTGGAGAGCACAAAACCCCTATGCATTTTATGACCCTAATGCATAGTATCAACAACAACAATGGGGTCCTCCCCTAATGACCTATCCACAATGGGCACATCAGTAAGCTCAAACTCAACCTTGGCAACAAGGTTAGAGGGGGCTTGTGTATGTGAATCCCTCTTACCCTACATATCCACAGTATCCTACAAACATTTCCCAATTACTACCAGGATTTAACCCACCACAAATGCAAGATTTACTCCCACCTCCTATACAACAACAATTTACAACCCCCTTGAACCCTAACCAGCAGAAGCAAGTACCTATAAATGCCAATCAACAACCACAAAACCAAGTTTCCCACAACCCTCTAAGACCAACAACAATCCCTACCCAGCCAATCCCTAACCCCAATAATTGACCCACCCACCCTGTGTAGAATACAGAAGTTCAAACCTTTCCCACCTATGAAATTCAACTATGATCAGGGAAAACTGTAAATCAATCAAATCCTGGAGTATTAATTCAGGAAGAAAATGATAATCATTATGAGGAAGAAAACACTTAAACCACCCCTGTAGAAGAAGAGACTTCCCATCCTATTCCAATAACTTCTCAGTCTGTACAAGTACATCAACAATTTAATCTTCTACTCTACCCCGAAAGACTATTAGTGAAGAAACCTAACCCACCCTTGCACAAATATATAGAGGATGAATTACGAAATGTATGTATAAAAATACCTCTGATGCAAGCCATTAAGGATATCCCCATATATGCCAAAATCATAAGGGATATTTTCCTTAAGAAACCAGGAAGGAAGAAGAAGGAACCTCCCCTTGTTTAGGTGGTGGGGAAATTATCCGAATTTATTTATGAAAAACCATACAAATATAATAACCCTGGGAACCCAGTAGTCACTATTGAAATTAATGGTATTTGTTTACCAAACGCACTTGTTGATTTGGGTGCAACAATTAAAGTAATGCCTTTTGACACTATGAAAAAGATCCAAATCAACCAGTTAAGACCAACCCAAACCATGATAGAGTTGGCAGATAAGTCAGTCATTAGCGCTGCAGGAAGTCTAGATAATGTCATAGTCACTCTAGCTTCTTGGGAATATCCAGTAGACTTTCTAGTCATCTACTCTAAATCATCCTCCAAACCAAGACACCCTGTGGTTCTTGGCCATCCTTGGTTGGCCAGAGTAGATTCGTTTATTAGTTGTCAGTCTGGTGAGATGACTATATCCAATGGCACACATAGCCAAAAGCTTGTCCTCTTTCCTCCTGCCCAACTGACACAGGAGATACCTGTCTGGTTAGAAAACCCTTAGGGAGAAGAAGATTGCATCAGACCCTTGTTAACACTTGAACAGGTAAAAGGAATGCAGGAACATTCAAATGAACAAGTCTTAATTTTATTTTTTGCTGATACAAATTGTATTGAATATCCAAGGTCTTTTGCAGAGTTGTCACGCATTTTTAGTTCCGAATTTCAACAAACTTGGCACCCTGATATCACTCAATTATATACTTTATCACCATATCCCTTAGAGAAGGAAGAAAGTACTGAAATTGTTGAGATTAGCCTAGGAAAACCTTTGTATATCAACTCTGGTTTGGAACCAGAACAAAAGACACAAGTAATTGAAATGATCCAAAGACAATTTGATGCCTTTGCATGGGATTATGCATACATGAAAGGCATTCACCCTGACACATGCACACATCATATCTACACTAATGACCAAATTAGACCAGTTAAACAACCTCAGTGAAGGATGAATCCAGCCCTTAAAGATATTGTAAAAGAGGAATTGCAAAAACTCCTTCAAGCCAATCTCATATACCCCATTTCAGATAGTCAATGGGTGTCTCCACTTATCATAGTTCCCAAGAAAAATGGTAAGTGGAGAATATGTGTATACTTCAAAGAGTTGAACAAAGCCACCCATAGGGATTATTTTCCCCTACCATTTATTGATCAGGTGTTGGGTACTTTGTCCGGAAAGAAGTATTTTTCCTTCCTAGATGGGTTTAGTGGTTATAACAAAATACAAATAGCACCCGAAGACCAGGAGAAGACCACTTTCACCTGCCCATGGGGAACCTATGCTTATA
>SNQJ01S0047323.1:89412-99716 GCA_010110895.2 Picea sitchensis | reverse complement strand
TATAACCCTAAATTGCACCACACATGCTTACCTGGCATCAGGCCAACTCATATCCCTTCCTTTCCAAGGCCATGCTGAACAAACTCTTGAAAAACCTCTTAAATTAAGTAACCCGCGCCCTAACCCATTACTGGGTGCATTGGAATGCTGGCAGGCCTACTACTGCACGCGTTGGAACGCTGGCTAGCCCACTATAGCCTGCGTTTACCTAACAAAGCACAAAAACAGGAAAGTTGCCGACAGGACGAAAAGCTTTGGGTCAGTTAACTGGAACTCCAAGCCATGCATGGCCGAGAGTTCATCCAAAACCCTAGCTCCTTCTAGCCTATAAAAGAAGGGGTAGGGGTACTATTTGGAGGAGGAAAAATATAGCAAAGAAACTCTGCCCAATTACCGAATCCATTTTGTCCCAACCCTTTAGCCTTTTCTCAAGCCTAAGAAGAATTCAAGCAAAGCAGTTGGAGGACAAAGAAGAGGAGGAGCCCAGGATCATGATCAAGGAATGGTGGCTGGTCTCTATCATTATTGTAAGTTGATTCATCTTGAGATTAATAAAAGAATACTTTTCCCATCCCAATGCATGAGTGAAATATATTTTATTTGATTTATGCTTAATCTCTAACCCTCAGGTAGAAGAATAGCATGCATGCGTAGTGTTTTGTCTTGATTGCAGGATTGTCTTTGGAAGGAGAAGCGAGAGCAAGAGGATAAAGCGCGATGGAGGATCTACATCAAACATCGATAGAAAAAGGTTAGTAGATATTTTCCATGCTTGTGTGTGAAAAAGGGGTTTGAGTATTGGGGTGACAGGTTAAGAGTGTTTTCTTTGAGGTCATGATCTGCGTACAAGTTCAGCCCTAGCTTGTTAGTCCGTAAGGTATTATTTCCCAACAATAGTTTAACCCGTGCACTAACCTCTGTCTTGTCTAGCAGGCCCAACTAGGCATGCTTTCTCACCCAAGTGATGAAATAGAAACAATATATTGGCAACCATACTGGGGAAAGGTATCAATTTCCACCCTATTTGGGCTTTGAGAGAACTTTGTTTTGATCCATTTGTCTTGTAGGTACCAAAAATGACCTAGCCTTACCTATCAAGAGCCAATTTTTGACCTGGAGGAGAAGAATTTCACTCAAAATCCCCCCCTTCCCCCGCGACGCATATCAGAACGTGCATGGGTATTTCAGCCCAAAGGCATGCACTCAGTGCACCATGCGCCCAAAAGGATTTTGTCCTCTGCACATTCTGTGCACTGTGTGCCCAAAATACTTTTGTTCTCTATGCATTATGTGCCCACTGCGCCTCTATCTGAACTATAACCCACACACATTTCTAGAGTTTCAAAATTGTAAGAGTTTTTGTGATGATTTGAAGGCCCCTAGCCTTCAAATTCTTGCTTTCATGCAAATTGTAAATGCAGTCCACTTAGACTCCTTTCCCATATGAAAGTTTAGCTAAAAATAGGCATTTAGGGGGTAAAAAAGAACCATGTTTTCTCCTCTTTTGCTTTGGTTTCCACATGGATGGCTTGTTTGGTTTGTAAAAGTTAAGTTGAGATTATTTTCCATCACATATAAAAACACTCGCATTGGGACCAAAAATCAACTTTGATAATTGAGTATGCTCTTCTCTCGCACCATAGAGCGATCTTGAAAATATGAAAGGTGGTTAAGGGGACATTTCATCTCCCTTAACAAAATATTTAGGAGAGGACAAAGTCCCCCTAGGGCTCCTCTTAGTTTCTTTTTGAAATCATCTTAAATTTGTAAGGGCCCATACATGCCCACATATTGCAAACTTAGGATAGTTTCATGAAATTTCTTTCTTAGTTTACATCACTAGGATATTTTAAAGATCAAAGTAATAGGCCCATACATGCCCACATGATTTCAATCTAGGATAGTTTTTCAATCTTTCTTAGTGTAAACAACATTATGGAGTTTAAAGGATTGGTAAGGACCCATATTTCCACATGCTAGTTCTTTAGGGATTTTAAAATTCCGCAAGGTTGTACCAATGAAACTTAGTAAGATAGGTAGCAAAGATTTGTCAGGACTACATGAAGTGCACATGTTGCAAATTCACACCTAACTTATTAAAATTTGTTACATTTTATCACTTGGTCACACACAAAGTCACTCCTCACTCACATAATTTTCATCTTGAATTGTGGATGTTAAAGTAGGTTTTCTCCAAAGGAATTCTGAAACGTTTCACTATTTCTTGAAGAAATTATCCACACTTTTGTACTACTTATATGTGTAATATAATGCACTCATTAATTATCAATATGGGATTCGTAATCAACAGAGTTACAAGACACTAGTAAGGAAGGTAATTCTAATGTCATGAGTATATAACTATTCTATATTATGCATGCTGGAAACAAAACAAACTAGCAAATCAAAACACACTTTGGTTGTCTTTCATAGAGAGGATATCTACTCCATTATGTCACATGCAAGTATGAGATGGAGCTTTTTTGACGGATCAACTCTGCTATCTGACCCATAAAACTAACTATGCAATCACACTTCTGAAAGGTAAATCACACATCAATCATCAATACATAGCATGGGTAGTTCAATAGTCAATATACTGAGTATGTTGTGGTTCACAATGTCCTGTTGTCAACTTCACTAGTTCTCCTTCAAATATATTTGACTACTACTGCCAACATTTATGTCCATGAAATGAAATCAAATTCATAAAAACAGAAACAGAGCATATGAAAAAAAAAAATGATCTCTAAGAAATCGAAACCTAAACTAAACTATACTGCTATCATATGAAAAGATCAAAGCTTCAGCTATTCTAAAATTTATACTATTGAAATCAACTGCTAACACTAATCTATAAGGATGATGACCTTTGTTGGGTGGTGGGCCCTTGATGCTTCAACAGGTCAACGACTAGAGTCTACAATAAGCTTTCTTTGAATCCACACATTCCTCTTACTCACATTTCAAAACATAGAATTAAACTATGCTAACAACGCAACTCACATTCATTCATAAATGATCAAGACCTAGAAATAAATGACAACCTTCTATTAAAATTCAACTCAAAATTTGTTCTGCAATATGTAACACTGCTTCACATATTGTGTTATGATAACTCTCTACTACCTCCACCATCCTTGCCATGACTATTTAAATAGTCCTAGTTGTGAAACACAAGGAGGTGAAATCTTTAGCAGATCAGTCAATTGTCAAATTTATATATTCGGTTACATATTTTAAGCTTCATCCTCATGACATGAAGTGTATGAGGATGAAGCAATAAACAAACTATATTAACATAACCTTGCTAGAGCTTTGATTATTCAACAAACATGTAACAATTATTTTGGGCACGATCTAGAGCTAAACTTGGTATATTCTGCTTCCTATATTGGTATCGGATCGTGATAGGTGAGATTCGGTAAATGGTATTGGATCCAAATAGTATGCAAGTGGTTGGTACCAGACTAGAACAGTCTGTGGCCGTTGGTACCGGATCGCGACAGTGGATGGTTTAGTACCGTATTTGAATGGAAGGTGCGCTTGGTACCGGATTCAGACAGTGGCAATCTAGCACATGAGTACTGGATGGCTGAGTTGATACAGAAATGCTGGACTCATCTAGAGGTCAAAGGTTATACATGGCAATTTAAAACATTAGTACATGAAACATTTAGTCTCCTAGATCAATAAACCACAAAATGCACAAATTCAATTATACTTTACCTTATGACCTCATCAATGGCTAATGGTAGTGTTCTTTGTCATTTATCCAAGATTAGGTAAGACAAAAAGGTATAGATGAGGAGTATAATAGGGTAGTGGGGATGTCAATTTATAGGCTAAACATTCCTCCATGCCCAAACCATTACATGTCCTCATGCAACTGAAACAACTCAATTTTTTTCAAAATTTGAGACTCCATTCTTTACTTCCATGGATCAATGATGTGGATGGCTAAGGCTTCTACTTCCAGCTCCCTTTTTATGACCCTAATGTATTTTAAGAGTCTTAGTACCTTCTTGATATTATTATAAGTCTCTTCATGGTCATCTTGAAGTTGCTGGCTAGTTGCCTTCAATTGTTCGTTTTCCTTTTTGATATACCTGTCCAGTAGTTGGTATTCCTTCACTTCTTGTTTGAGTTCTTGGTTTTGTTTTTTCAGCTCCCCAATCTTTTTGTTCATCTATTCTTTTGTTAAGTTTCTTGTTGACCCCATTGTTTTTGGATGGATGTGTTCTCTTTCCTCCACTTCCTCCCTCATCCCACATAAATTAATAGTAACGTGTTCCTCAGTCAAGCTAGGGATGTCATCCTGGACTGATAGGTCTCTAGAAGGGGAGGTAAGATCCATTGGTTCTTCATGTGTATGAGGGATGACAACTACTTTTACTTTCTTTGCCATGCTCCTTGTGGTTCTTTTACAAGGGTGTAATGGATCACAGGTGCTCACAAGCTTTCTTTTCTTCTTTTCTATTCGTGGAATGGTTACAAGGGATTTTTCTATATACTGTTCATCTTTATTTTCTGAGCTATTCTTTTCTTTCCTCACAGGTTTTGTCTTATGACCTTTCTCCTCAAGTGTTATTGTTGAGGTCTCCTCCACTTATTTGGATTTACCTTTTGATTATTGACTTTTAAAAATCTTATCGACTGTGGAGGAGGGCCCTGCTTGTTTACTAGCTTTATCTTTTTGGCTCACTATTCTGGAGGATGATGGAGTTACCTTATCTTTCTTGCCCTTTTTCTCTTGAGGTTCCTTATCTTTCTCTGGAGAAGGATGGGCTCCCTCTACATGTTTGTTTTCTGTGGGAAGGTGTTGAGTGATGATGATTTTCCATCTAATCCCTTGCTTCCTGATTTCATGTATAGCTAACATCTTAATAAGACCTTGATGATAAATGCTAGTCTTCTCAGTTTTGGATAGGGATTTGACACCTCTTACCATCTTGTTCAAACTCATCAATAAAAAATATGGGAAATCAATTTCAAGACCTCCTTCAAAGTGTAACATAAGTCTAAGATGATATAGGAAGGTTACAACATACTTTCCCTCACAAGTGAGGAATTGTTGAAGACTAGCAAGCATTGGATGATACTCTTCCTTGATATAGTTCCTAGGAATCCCCTTTTTCCAATCAGGGTATTGATGGTCTTCTTTTAGAAATCATTGACACATTTCCTTGTTGATTCCTACTCCTTTGAAATACTTGGCTCCTCTGTTAGGTAATCCCCCGACTTCCCTTAAAGTTGCTTCATTGATTGTTAGCTGCATATTGCCTATGTGCGCAATCTCTCCATTGTAACCCTGAATAAATGCAAGAGATACCTTCTCATGACAGCCTATGAATTTCTCCAAAAATGGCATCCATCTTGCTCTAGCATACTTCTCTCTACACAACTGTAACTCCTCGGTCTCTTTATAAATCTGGAAGACCGGTTCATGTCTACTTACAACCATATTTATAAACTGTGAGTGAAAATCAGGCTGTAGTGTAAGGATTTAGTTAGCTTATGAGGGTAAGGGTTTGGTACCAAAGATCATAGGGAGAAGTATGCTCAGAACTAGAGAAAGGTTGGTAACGACAAACAAATATGGTGATGGCGTCACTAATTCGAATGGTGAGTTTAAGTAAAGATGTCGCAAAGGAAAATTAAGACAAGATCAGGCTCATCTGGATGGCTTCACCACCCAGATAAGCCATTTCATTTCTGCCCATTAGTGAAATGATGGGGATGAAATGTTGGGTGTCAAAGCATCATTGTTGTTTGGGATAGGTGATTGGACTTCTGAGCTATGAATTTGATGTTGAATCGTGGCTCATGACACAAGATACATTCATGATTGCTTAAGGACGAAGCATGTTCGTGGCTCATCATTAATAGACATGCTCCATATTCACACTTTTGATGTGATTTTTCCTTCAATCATTTTCAAGCGCTTATGTGATGAGTGGATTGATTAAGGTTAAGCATATGGGTATGAGGGAAGTGAAAGTTAGGTGCATGGTTTTAACAATAAGGTCATAAGATCTAGTATACATTTTCATGCCTATTGCAATTTTATAAACAAAGGAAAATAAATAATACCATGTTACCATTACATTTGCCATTGTATAATCAATACCCATAGCATATGCAATTGCCTTTGTATTTGAAACTTGTAGATTGTCAGAGTTCATATTTTTTAGGCTGGAGTTTTCTGGAAGCTTGGTATTGGAATTTCCTATATTTCATGAAACTTATTTATTCTGTGCTTTTCTTCTTTTGTGTTTGGTTCTGTAGGGTTGTAGGGTGAACATGATGGTTTTTGAAGATGAGATGTGAGTCTAAAAAAGAGTTATGAAGGAGCTCTTTGACCCTCCCCCATGCCAAGGATGTTGCATATCCTTATGCAAGAACATTCAACACTTTGTATCATAATGGAGAAAAGATGATAAGAGAAAAGAAACCAAATCAAATTCCAAAAGTATATTTATCACCTAGCATATGATCACATGCCTAAAAAATTGAAATTTCCTTTCTTTTGATGACTTATTAACAAGGGTGGCATTTAGTAGTGAAAATAGGGAGGTTTTTATATTTTTTCCAGAAGAACAGATCCAACCTAACTTGCTTCAAAGATTTACTCTCATTAGATGTTATGGATAAATTTCACAGTATAAGTAGATTAGACTCCCTAGTTAGGGCTCCACTCCTAAGAAGTTTCCTTCTTAGGTAATGTAGGATTTAGATTTCATACCGGTAAAGTCGACTTAGAGTAATTCTCAAATGGACATTTGCTTGTAGTAATTGTCTTGTCTATTAATATGGAGTTTGTATCTCATAAATGTCAACAGTGACCTTTGCTTGTAGAGTTCATGTTTTAGATGAAAAAAGTGAATTTTTCAATCAGACAAGTATAGATGAGACATTTCTCAACCAGAACCCACTGCCAACAAGCCTGTTCATTACTCCGGTGGGGTAGTTGTGATAATTAGTGAGAGACATCCCTTCCCCAGGCAGAATTCCCCATTGCCAACAAGCATGTTCAGTACCCTAATGGGTTTCCCTAGTCATACCATAGACCGGTACCCACTACCAGCAAACCTGTTCAGTATCCCAGTGGGTTAGTCTCTTAAACCCTTTTTCCATTAGAGGCTTCTATTCCATAGTCACCTATTTCGATTTTTATTAAAGAGTGCTTTTGCATGGTGACAGGGGAGGCTCGTTTGAAAACGTTTTTACAGGATGGGATGGTATTGGGTTGGAAGGTATATTCTCTTATTTGGATGTCTTTAAAGATTTTTCGGAAGGAAAAATAAACTTATGTATTTCACATTAGATCCACATGTATAATTTTGTCTGATTTTGTCCATAAGATAATGACCTAAAGTTACCTTAGGGTACTGATACATCCTCTTCCATAAAAATTTTCCTAGTGTGCCCATGACAAAGAGTGTTCATATACTCATATGTTACTCTTTAGAAAAGATAATCCAATGAATACTATTGAAGTCTAGTTAGGGTGAGATAGTTACTTGTAAGCTAATATAGTTTTTATCCCTTTAATCATACTGAAATATTGGATAAAGGCAACCTCTAGACTTTGAATCAGATTAAGCATGGTTCTTTTAAAAATCATAGGTAAAGATTATGTCTTCTTTGTCAACCAAAAGAAATTAAAATACTTCCGTTTAGCTAGCAACAGAACCAAAATAAATTAAAAATTCTTCCTTTTAGCTAGCAACAAAACCAAAAGAAATTAAAAATACTTCCCTTTAGTCAGCAACAAAACCAAAAGAAATTATTGCTTCATAAGGGATACCATTTGATGTTGCATTCGGTTTCTTGGTTCCAGCTTAAGTGGTTGTTGCATGGCTTCATACTTCATATTAATTGACATAAGGTTTTGAAATATGCATAGAATTCCTTGTAAATTAGGTGATGTGTCTTGATAGTACTGTATAAGGACAGACTTTCGGTATCGAACCAACATAGGACTGTTGGTACTAGAGAAGAACAAGATTTCTGGTACCGGAGCAGAACAGAGTATTGTTGATGCCTACAAACTGATATTTAGCAAGTTCTTGAAGGATCAAATAAATTATAGAAATCTACTTACAAAGATAAAATGCGAAAGTAAAACAAAAGGAGGTAAGAATCCCTTGTTACCTTTAGCTTATTAACAAAACACAATCCACACCTATGTACAAAATTTTAAAAATAAACCAGTCAATCAATGTGGATAAGTAGGAAGGTATCCTTCCTTACTGATCATCTGCATATCTGAATTTTGTAGTATACGAGTTAAAAATTCCTCTTTTGATAGGGGTTGGTTATAAATTCTCAACCGGTGACCATTCAAAAGTAGTGGTGTCTGTTGTTCATCAATTGTCTTTATTCTGATTGAACCATTATCATAGACATTGTCAATTTCGTAAGGTCCCATCCAACAAGTAGTTAACTTACCTTTGAAGTTCTTGAATCTTCTGTCATACAACAGGGCCCAATCTCCTTGTTGAAGGTTTTTATTTTTTAGATACTTGTCATGCCATTTTGATCTCTGCTCTTGAATGAGGGTGGTTCTTTGAAGTGCTTCCTACCTAATTTCGTCCAACTCGTTAAGCTACAAGAGTCTTTGTTGTTGGGCTTCATACAAGTTCATGCCAACTTGTACTGCAGTCCTGAAGGTTTTGATCTGGAATTCTAAGGGGAGAAGTACCTGCTTCCCATACACCAACTCGTAGGGTGTATGTCCTGTTGTATTCCTCCAGGTGATTCTATAAGCCCATAAGGCTTCTAGTAATCTGTTAGACCAGTCCTTGTGGTGTAGTTGTACTATTTTGTTAAGAATGAACTCAATAACTTTGTTGGTAGATTCTACTTGTCCATTTGCCTGTGGATGGTAGGGTGTAGATTTCCTGTGTTTAATTTGGTACTGTTTTGTAACAACTTTGACTAGATTAGAGGCAAATTGAGTTTCCTGATCAATCGCAATTTCTTGAGGTACACCAAATCTAGTAAAGATGTCATTAAAAAGGAAATCTACCACTGATTTTTCACGTGCAGATGGTAAATATTTTGCTTCAACCCACTTAGTCACATAGTTAGTACATACAAGTATGTACTTTTTATTTTTAGATGCATGGTTAATGGGCCCTACAAAATCTAATGCCTATTTCTTGAAAGGCTCAATGACTACTTGGGCTTGAAGTGGCATTTGGTATCGTGCAATAGGCTTACCCATTCGTTGGAATTCATCACAATTGGATACATAGGTTTTAGCATGTTTGAAAATATAAGGCCAATAATAACCATATTGCATAAATTTATAAGCGGTCCTCTTGTTTGTGAAGTGTCCTCCACAAGGACCATCATTGCAGGCTTGCAAAATATCATGAATTTCATCTGCCCTTACACATCTCCTGATTACCAAATCTGGTCCTGTTTTGTAGAGACAATCATCGTGCCACATGTAGTTTTCACTTAGCTGAATTACTTTATGTTTTTCTCTAGGAGAAAATTTCTGAGGCATCTTCCCTTTCAAAATATAGTTAGCTACATCTGCAAACCAAGGAGTGAATGTATAAATAGCAAGCAAATTTTCAACAGGAAAGTTATCTTCTACTGGTGCATTATCTCCCAAATGAATCATTCTAGATAAGAAATCAGCCAGAAAATTATCCTTACCAGGTCTATCAATAATGTTGATATTGAACAGTTATAATAATAACATCCATCTTGTAACTCTAGTTTTTGTTACAAGTTTTTTCATTAATAATTTGATGGCTGAATGATCAGTCTATACAAAAGCTTGATATCCTGTAATATAGTATCTAAATTTATTGATAGCATGGACCACAACTAGCAATTCTTTTTCTATGACTGTATAATTAACTTCAGCTGGAGATAGATTTTTACTGACAAAGTAAATAGAATAAGGTATTTGATTTTCCCTTTGTCCAAGAAATTCCCCAAGGGTTGTGTCTGAGGCATCGGTACATATATGAAAAGGAAGGGACCAATTTGGTCCTCTTAATACAGGGGTAGTTTACAATTTTTGTTTTATAATCTCAAAAGATATTTGGCATTCATCATCCCACTTAAATTAAGCTTCTTTATATAATAACTTGAATAAAGGAGTAGCCAGGCTTGTAAAATTCAGAATGAATCTTCTATAGTATCCATCATGCCCTAAAAATATGAAAACTTCCCTTTGTGAGGAAGGTATTATGATTTGTGTGATAATATGAATCTTTGTCGGATCAACTCTCATTCCAGAACTAGAGATGTGATGTCCCAAAACAATACCTTCAGTG
>SNQJ01S0047323.1:79199-89362 GCA_010110895.2 Picea sitchensis | reverse complement strand
ATCCTTCTATTAAAATTCAACTCAAAAAAAATTCTGCAATATGTAACACTGCTTCACATATTGTGTTATGATAACTCTCTACTACCTCCACCATCCTTGCCATGACTATTTAAATAGTCCTAGTCGTGAAACACAAGGAGGTGAAATCTTTAGCAGATCAGTCAATTGTCAAATTTATATATTCAGTTACATATTTTAAGCTTCATCCTCATGACATGAAGTGTATGAGGATGAAGCAATAAACAAACTAGCTTAACATAACCTTTCTATAGCTCTGATGATTCAACAAACATGTAACAATTATTTTGGGCACGATCTAGAGCTAAACTTGGTATATTTTGCTTCTTGTATTGGTATCGGATCATGATAGGTGAGATTCGGTAAATGGTATTGGATCCAAATAGTATGCAAGTGGTTGGTACCAGACTAGAACAGTCTATGGCCGTTGGTACCAGATCACGACAGTGGATGGTTCAGTACCATATTTGAATGGAAGGTGTGCTTGGTACTGGATTTAGACAACGACAATCTGGCACATAAGTACTGGATGGCTGAGATGATACATAAATGCTAGACTCATCTAGAGGTCAAAGGTTATACATGGCAGTTTAAAACATTAGTACATGAAACATTTAGTCTCCTAGATCAATAAACCACAAAATGCACGAATTCAATTATACTTTACCTTATGACCTCATCAATGGCTAATGGTAGTGTTCTTTGTCATTTATCCAAGATTAGGTGAGACAAAAAGGTATAGATGAGGAGTATAATAGGGTAGTG
This sequence comes from Picea sitchensis, assembly GCA_010110895.2. NCBI lineage: Eukaryota > Viridiplantae > Streptophyta > Pinopsida > Pinales > Pinaceae > Picea > Picea sitchensis. The sequence goes on along the minus strand of SNQJ01S0047323.1, from coordinate 88,579 downwards.
GGGATGTAAATTTATAGGGTAAACATTCCCCCATGCCCAAACCATTACATGTCCTCATGCAACTGAAAGAACTCAATTTGTTTCAAAATTTGAGACTCCATTCTTTACTTCTATGGATCAATGATGTTGATGGCTAAGGCTTCTACTTTCAACTCCCTTTTTATGACCCTAATGTATTTTAAGATTCTTAGTACCTTCTTGAGATTATTAGAAGTCTCTTCATGGTCATCTTGAAGTTGCTGGCTAGTTTCCTTCAGTTGTTCGTTTTCCTTTTTGATATACATGTCCAGTAGTTGGCATTCCTTCACTTCTTCTTTGAGTTCTTGGTTTTGTTTTTTCAGCTCCCCAATCTTTTTGTTCATCTATTTTTTTGTTAAGTTTCTTATTGACCCCATTGTTTTTGTATGGATGTATTCTCTTTCCTCCACTTCCTCTCTCATCCCACATAAATTAATTGTAACTTGTTCCTCAGTCAAGCTAGGGCTGTCATCCTGGACTGATAGGTCTTTAGAAGGGGAGGTAAGATCCATTGGTTCTTCAAGTGTATGAGGGATGAAAACTACTTTTCCTTTCTTTGCCATGCTCCTTGTGGTTCTTTTACAAGGGTGTAATGGATCAGAGGTGCTCACAAGCTTTATTTTCTTCTTTTCTATTCGTGGAATGGTTACGGGGGATTGTTCTATAGACTATTCATCTTTATTTTCTGAGCTATTCTTTTCTTTCCTCACATTTTTTGTCTTATGACCTTTCTCCTCAAGTGCTATTGTTGAGGTCTCCTCCACTTATTTGGATTTACCTTTTGATTCTTGACTTTTAAAAATCTTATCGACTGTGGAAGAGGGCCCTGCTTGTTTACTAGCTTTATATTTTTGGCTCACTGTTCTGGAGGATGATGGAGTTACCTTATCTTTTTTTCCCTTTTTCTCTTGAGGTTCCTTATCTTTCTCTAGAGAAGGACGGGCTCCCTCTATAGGTTTGTTTTCTATGGGAAGGTGTTGAGTGATGATGATTTTCCATCTAATCCCTTGCTTCCTGATTTCATGTATAGCTAACATCTTAATAAGACCTTGATGATAAATGCTAGTCTTCTCAGTTTTGGATAGGGATTTGACACCTCTTACCATCTTGTTCAAACTCATCCATAAAAAATATGGGAAATAAATTTTAGGACCTCCTTCAAAGTGTAACATAAGTCTAAGATGATATAGGAAGGTTACAACATACTTTCCCTCACGAGTGAGGAATTGTTGAAGACTAGCAAGCATTGGATGATACTCTTCCTTGATGTAGTTCCTAGGAATCCCCTTTTTCCAATCAGGGTATTGATGGTCTTCTTTCAGAAATTGTTGACACATTTCCTTGTTGATTCCTACTCCTTTGAAATACTTGGCTCCTCTATTAGCTAATCCCCCGACTTCCCTTAAAGTTGCTTCATTGATTGTTAGCTGCAGATTGCCTATGTGCGCAATCTCTCCATCATAACCCTGAATAAATGCATGAGATACCTTCTCATGACAGCCTATGAATTTCTCCAAAAATGGCATCCATCCCGCTCTAGCATACTTCTCTCTACACAACTGTAACTCCTCGGTCTCTCTATAAATCTGGAAGACTAGTTCATGTCTACTTACAACCATCTTTATAAACTGTGAGTGAAAATCGAGTTGTAGTGTAAGGATTTAGTCAGCTTATGAGGGTAAGGGTTTGGTACCAGATATCGTAGGGAGAAGTAAGCTCAGAACTAAAGAAAGGTTGGTAACGACAAACAAATATGGTGATGGCATCGCTAATTCAAATGGTGAGTTTAAGTAAAGATGTTGCAAAGGAAAATTAAGACAAGATCAGGCTCATCTGGATGGCTTCACCACCCAGATAAGCCATTTCATTTCTGCCCATTAGTGAAATGATGGGGATGAAACATTAGGTGTCGAAGCATCATTGTTGTTTGTGATAGGTGATTGGACTTCTGAGCTGTGAATTTGATGTTGAATCGTGGCTCATGACACAAGATACATTCATGATTGCTTAAGGATGAAGCATGTTCATGGCTCATCATTACTAGACATGCTCCATATTCACACTTTTGATGTGATTTTGCCTTCAATCATTTTCAAGCGCTTATGTGATGCGCGGATTGATTAAGGTTAAGCATATGGGTATGAGGGAAGTGAAAGTTAGGTGCATGGTTTTAACACTAAGGTCATAAGATCTAGTATACATTTTCATGACTATTGTAGTTTTATAAGCAAAGGAAAATAAATAATACCATGTTACCTTTACTTTTGCCATTGTATAATCAATACCCATAGCATATGCAATTTCCTTTGTATTTGAAGCTTGTAGATTGTCAGAGTTCATATTTTTTAGGCTGGAGTTTTCTGGAAGCTTGGTATTGGAATTTCCTATATTTCATGAAACTTATTTATTCTGTGCTTATCTTCTTTTGTGTCTGGTTCTGCAGGGTTGTAGGGTGAACATGCTGGTTTCTGAAGATGAGATGTGAGTCTGAAAAAGAGTTATGAAGGAGCTCTTTGACCCTCCCCCATGCCAAGGATGTTGCATATCCTTATGTAAGAACATTCAACACTCTGTATCATAATGGAGAAAATATGATAAGAGAAAAGAAACCAAATCAAATTCCAAAAGTATATTTATCACCTAGCATATGATCACATGCCTAAAAAATTGAAATTGCCTTTCTTTTGATGACTTATTAACAAGGGTGGCATTTAGTAGTGAAAATAGGGAGGTTTTTATATTTTTTCCAGAAGAACAAATCCAACCTAACTTGCTTCAAAGATTTACTCTCATTAGATGTTATGGATAAATTTCACAGTATAATTAGATTAGACTCCCTAGTTAGGGCTCCACTCTTAAGAAGTTTCCTTCTTAGGTAATGTAGGATTTAGATGTCAGACCAATAAAGTTGACCTAGGTTAATTCTCAAATGGACATTTGCTTGTAGTAATTGTCTTGTCTATTAATATAGAGTTTGCATCTCATAAATGTCAACAATGACCTTTGCTTGTAGAGTTCATGTTTTAGATGACAAAAGTGAAATTTTCAATCAGACAAGTATAGATGAGACATTTCTCAACCATAACCCACTGCCAACAAGCCTGTTCAGTACTTCGGTGGGGTAGTTGTGATAATTAGTGAGAGACATCCCTTCCCCAGGTAGAATTCCCCATTTCCAACAGGCATGTTCAGTACCCTAATGGGTTTCCCTAGTCATACCACAGACCGATACCCACTACCAGTAAACCTATTCAGTATCCCAGTGGGTTAGTCTCTTAAACCCCTTTTCCATTAGAGGCTTCTATTCCATAGTCACCTATTTCGATTTTTATTAAAGAGTGCTTTTGCATGGTGACAGGGGAGGCTCGTCTGAAAACCTTTTTACAGGCTAGGATGGTATTGGGTTGGAAGGTATATTATCTTATTTGGATGTCTTTAAAGATTTTTCGAAAGGAAAAATAAACTTATGTATTGCACATTAGATCCACATGTATAATTTTGTCTGATTTTATCCATAAGATAATGAACTAAAGTTACCTTAGGGTACTGATACATCCTCTTCCATAAAAGTTTTCCTAGTGTGCCCATGACAAAGAGTGTTCATATACTCATATGTTACTCTTTAGAAAAGATAATCCAATGAATACTATTGAAGTCTAGTTAGGGTGAGATAGTTACTTGTAGGATAATATAGTTTTTATCCCTTTAATCATACTAAAATACTGGATAAAGGAAACCTCTAGACTTTGAAGCAGATTAAGCATGGTTGTTTTAACAATCATAGATAAATATTATGTCTTCTTTGTCAACCAAAAGAAATTAAAATACTTTCGTTTAGCTAGCAACAGAACCAAAAGAAATTAAAAATTCTTCCTTTTAGCTAGCAATAAAACCAAAAGAAATTAAAAATACTTCCCTTTAGTCAACAACAAAACCAAAAGAAATTATTGCTTCATAAGGGCTGCCATTGGATGTTGCATTCGGTTTCTTGGTTCCATCTTAAGTGGTTGCTTCATGGCTTCATACTTCATATTAATTGACATAAGGTTTTGAAATATGCATAGAATTCCTTGTAAATTAGGTGATGTGTCCTGATAGTATTGTATAAGGACAGACTTCTGGTATCGGACTAACACAGGATTGTTGGTACTAGAGCAGAACAAGATTTCTGGTACCGGAGCAGAACAGAGTATTGTTGATGCCTACAAACTGATATTTAGCAAGTTCTTGAAGGATCAAATAAATTATAGAAATCTACTTACAAAGATAAAATGCGAAAGTAAAACAAAAGGAGGTAAGAATCCCTTGTTACCTTTAGCTTATTAACAAAACACAATCCACACCTATGTACAAAAGTTTAAAAATAAACCAATCAATCAATATGGATAAGTAGGAAGGTATCCTTCCTTACTGATCACCTGCATATCTGAATTCTGTAGTATACGAGTTAAAAATTCCTCTTTTGATAGGGGTTCATTATAAATTCTCAACCGGTGACCATTCACAAGTAGCGGTGTCTATTGTTCATCAATTATCTTTATTCTGATTGAACCATTATCATAGACAGTGTCAATTTCGTAAGGTCCCATCCAACGAGTAGTTAACTTACCTTTTAAGTTCTTGAATATTCTGTCATACAACAGGGCCCAATCTCCTTGTTGCAGGTTTTTCTTTTTTAGATACTTGTCATGCCATTTTGATCTCTGCTCTTGAATGAGGGTGGTTCTTTGAAGTGATTCCTACCTAATTTCATCCAACTCGTTAAGCTTTAAGAGTATTTGTTGTTGGGCTTCATACAAGTTCATGCCAACTTGTACTGCAGTCCTGAAGGTTTTGATCTGGAATTCTAAGGGGAGAAGTACCTGCTTCCCATACACCAACTCGTAGGGTGTATGTCCTGTTGTATTCCTCTAGGTGATTCTATAAGCCCATAAGGCTTCTAGTAATCTGTCAACCCAGTCCTTGTGGTGTAGTTGTACTATTTGGGTAAGAATGGACTCAATAACTTTGTTGGTAGATTCTACTTGTCCATTTTCCTGTGGATGGTAGGGTGTAGATTTCCTGTGTTTAATTTGGTACTATTTTGTAACAGCTTTGACTAGATTAGAGGTAAATTGAGTTCCCTGATCAATCGCAATTTCTTGAGGTACACCAAATCTAGTAAAGATGTCATTAAAAAGGAAATCTACCACTGATTGTTCACTTGCAGATGGTAAATCTTTTTCTTCAACCCACTTAGTCACATAGTCAGTACATACAAGTATGTACTTTTTTTTTTTAGATGCAAGGTTAATGGGCCCTACAAAATCTAATGCCTATTTCTTGAAAGGCTCAATGACTACTTGGGATTGAAGTGGCATTTGGTATTGTGCAGTAGGCTTACCCATTCATTGCCATTCATCACAATTGGATACATAGGTTTTAGCGTCTTTGAAAATATGAGGCCAATAATAACCAGATTGCAGAAATTTATAAGCGGCCCTCTTGTTTGTGAAGTGTCCTCCACAAGGACCCTCATGGCAGGCTTGCAAAAATATCATGAATTTCATCTTCCCTTACACATCTCCTGATTACCAAATCTGGTCCTGTTTTGTAGAGACAATCATCGTGCCACATGTAGTTTGCATTAGTTGAATTACTTTATGTTTTTCTCTAGGAGACAATTTCTGAGGCATCTTCCCTTTCACAAGATAGTTAGCTACATCTGCATACCAAGGAGTGAATGTAGAAATAGCAAGAAAATTTTCATCAGGAAAGTTATCTTCTACTGGTGCGTTATCTCCCAAATGAATCATTCTAGATAAGAAATCAGCCAAAAGATTATCCTTACCAGGTCTATCAATAATGTTGTTATTGAACTCTTATAATAATAACATCCATCTTGTAACTCTAGGTTTTGTTACAAGTTTTTTCGTTAATAATTTGATGGTTGAATGATCAGTCTGTACAAAAGCTTGATATCTTGTAATACAGTGTCTAAATTTATTGATAGCATGGACCACAACTAGCAATTTTTTTTTTGTGACCGTATAATTAACTTCAACTGGAGATAGATTTTTACTGACAAAGTAAATAGAATAAGGCATTTGATTTTCCCTTTGTCCAAGAAATTCCCCAAGGGTTGTGTCTGAGGCATCGGTACAGATATGAAAAGGAAGGGACCAATTTGGTCCTCTTAATACAAGGGTAGTTGACAATTTTTGTTTTAGAATCTCAAAATATATTTGGCATTCATCATCCCACTTAAATTAAGCTTCTTTATATAATAACTTGAATAAAGGGGTAGCTAGGCTTGTAAAATTCAAAATGAATCTTCTATAGTAGCCAGCATGCCCTAAAAAGCTGCAAACTTCCCTTTGTGAGGAAGGTATTATGATTTGTGTGATATTATGAATGTTTGTCAGATCAACTCTCATTCCAGAACTAGAGATGTGATGTCCCAAAACAATACCTTCAGTGAGCATCATCTTTGAGTTTTCATTACTTAGGGAAAGATTAGTTTCCTTACACCTAATCAAGAATTTTTCTAGACTGGTCAAAGCTTCCTGGAAGTCTTTTCCATGGACTGTAAAGTCATCCATGTAGACTTCCATGAAATCATTGGTCAAGTGAGAGAAAATGACTAGGAAATCCCTTTGAAAAGTGGTTGGGGCATTCCAAAGTCCAAAAGGAAGAACCCTATAAGAATAGGTTCCCCATGGGCAGGTGAAAGTGGTCTTCTCCTGGTCTTCAGGTGCTATTTGTATTTTGTTATAACCATTAAACCCATCTAGGAACGAAAAATACTTCTTTATGGACAAAGTATCCAACACCTGATCAATAAATGGTAAGGGAAAATAATCCCTATGGGTGGCTTTGTTCAACTCTTTGAAGTCTACACATATTCTCCACTTACCATTTTTCTTGGGAACTATGATAAGTGGAGGCACCCATTGACTATCTGAAATGGGGTATATGAGATTGGCTTGAAGGAGTTTTTGCAATTCCTCTTTTACAATATCTTTAAGGGCTAGATTCATTCTTCACTTAGGCTATCTAACTGGTCTAATTTGGTCATTAGTGTAGATATGATGTGTGCATGTGTCAGGGTGAATGCCTTTCATGTATGCATAATCCCATGCAAAGGCATCAAATTGTCTTTGGAGCATTTCAATTACTTGTGTCTTTTGTTCTGGTTCCAAACTAGAGTTGATATACAAAGGTTTTCCTAGGCTAATCTCAACAATTTCAGTACTTTCTTCCTTTTCTAAGGGAGATGGTGATACAGTATATAATTGAGGGATATCAGGGTGCCAAGTTTGTTGAAATTCGGAACTAAAAATGTGTGACAACTCTGCAAAAGACCTTGGATATTCAATACAATTTGTATCAGCAAAAAATAAACTTAAGACTTGTTCATTTGAATGTTCTTGCATTCCTTTTACCTGTTCAAGTGTTAACAAGGGTCTGATGCAATCTTCTTCTCCCTAAGGGTTTTCTAACCAGATAGGTATCTCCTATGTCAGTTGGGCAGGAGAAAAGAGGACAAGCTTTTGGTTGTGTGCCATTGGATATATTCATCTCACCAGACTGACAACTAATAAAGGCATCTGTTGTGGCCAACCAAGGATGGTCAAGAACCACAGGGTGTCTTGGTTTGGAGGATGATTTAGAGTAGATGACTAGAAAGTCTACTGGATATTCCCAAGAAGCTAGAGTGACTATGACATCATCTAGACTTCCTGCAACACTAATGACTGACTTATGTACCAACTCTATCATGGTTTGGTTTGGTCTTAATTGGTTGATTTGGATCTTTTTCATAGTGTCAAAAGGCATTACTTTAATTGCTTCACCCAAATCAATGAGTGTTTTTGGTAAAGAAATACCATTAATTTCAATAGTGACTACTGGGTTCCCAGGGTTATTATATTTGTATGGCATTTCAGAAATAAATTCAGATAATTTCCCCACCACCTGAACAAGGGGAGGTTCCTTCTTCTTCCTTCCTGGTTTCTTAAGGCAAAGATCCCTTATGATTTTGGAATATATGGGGATATCCTTAATGGCTTGCATCAGAGGTATTTTTATACATACATTTCGTAATTCATCCTCTATATATTTGTGCAAGGGTGGGTTAGGTTTCTTCACTAATAGTCTTTCGGGGTAGAGTGGAAGATTAAATTGTTGAGGTACTCGTACAGACTAAGAAGTTATTGGAATAGGATGGGAAGTCTCTTCTTCTACAGGGGTGGTTTAAGTGTTTCCTTCCTCAGAATGATTATCATTTTCTTCTTGAATTAATACTCCAGGATTTGACTGATTTACAGTTTTCCCTGATCGTAGTTGAATTTCATAGGTGGGAAAGGTTTGAACTTCTGTATTATGCACAAGGTGGGTGGGTCAATTATTGGGGTTAGGGATTGTTGTGGGGTATTCTACCCTACGGAATAACAAGTCAGGGTTCTAAACTTGTACGCAGATCATGACCCTTAAGGTTTAACTTTTAACCTTCTACCCAAAATCTCAACCCCTTTTCTCATGCAAACATGGGAAGAATCAACTAACCTTTTTATCGACGGTTGAAGTAGATCCTCCATTGAGCCTTTATCTCCTTGCTGCTGCTGCTCCTTCCACAAAGCTTTCTTGCAATCAAGACAAAGCTACACATGCATGCTATTGATCTACTAGGGGGTTAGAGATAAAACACAAATCAAACAACATAGATAAGACTCATGTATTCGGGACGGGAAAAGTATCCTTTTCATTAATCTCAATATGAATCAACTTACAATGATTTCTGAGATCGGCCACCGTTCCTCGATCCTGATCCTGGGCTCCTCTTCTTCTTTTGTCCTCCAACTACTGTTGCATGAATTTCTCCTAAAGCTTGAGGTAAGGCTAAAGGGTTGGGACAAAATAGACTTGGAAATTTGGCAGAGTTTCTTTGCTATGATTTTTTTCCCTTTGAATAGTACCCCTACCCCTCCTTTTATAGGCTAGAAGGAGCGAGGGTTTTAGACGAACTCTCGGCCATGCATGGCATAGAGTTCTAGTTAACTGACCAAAAGCTTCTTGTTCCGTCGACAAATTTCCGTTTTTTGTGATTCTGAAGGCACCCGCGGACTGTAGTGGGCCTGCTAGCGGGGCCCCCATGGGCTGTAGTGGATCTGCTTGCGAGGATCATAGGTTATAGTGAGCCTACTAGATTTTTCTTTTTAAAAATGGAGTTTTTAGAAGAGTTGTTCAATAGTTTTTTGGCAAAGAAGGGATATGAGTTGGCCAGATGCCAGGTAAGCATGTGTGGTGAAATTTAGGGTTATAACAGATGCCCCCTAATGTGTGAGGTCAGAAGAGCATCTGATGGCCGAAATACATTACCA
>SNQJ01S0047323.1:60522-79189 GCA_010110895.2 Picea sitchensis | reverse complement strand
CAACTCACATTCATTCATAAATGATCAAGACCTAGAAATAAATGACATCCTTCTATTAAACTTCAACTCAAAATATGTTTTGCAATATGTAACACTTATTCACATACTGTGTTATGATAACTCTCTACTACCTCGACCATCCTTTCCATGACTATTTAAACAGTCTTAGTCGTGAAACACAAGGAGGTGGAATCTTTAGCAGATTAGTCAATTGTCAAATTTATATATTCGGTTACATATTTTAAGATTCATCCTCATGACACGAAGTGTATGAGGATGAAGCAATAAACAAACTAGCTTAACATACCCTTACTAGAGCTTTGATGATTCAACAAACATCTAACAATTATCTTGGGCATGATCTGGAGCTAAACTTGGTATATTCTGCTTCCTATATTGGTATCAGATCATGACAGGTGAGATTCAGTAAATGTTACCGGATCCAAATAATATGCAAGTGGTTGGTACCGGACTAGAACATTCTGCGGCCGTTGGTATTGTATCGCAACAGTGGATGGTTTAGTACCAGATCTGAATGGAAGGTGCACTTGGTACCGGATTCGGACAATGGAAATTTGGCGCATAAGCATTGGATGGCTGAGCTGATACAGAAATGATGGACTCATCTAGAGGTCAAAGGTTATACATGGCAATTTAAAACATTAGTACATGAAACATTTAGTCTCCTAGCTCAATAAACCACAAAATGCATGAATTCAATTATACTTTACCTTATGACCTCATCAATGACTAATGGTAGTGTTCTTTGTCATTTATCCAAGCTTAGGTAAGCCAGAAAGGTATAGATGAGGAGTATAATAGGGTAGTGGGGATGTCAATTTAGAGGCTTAACACACACCCACTTAATTCAAAAGAGATTGGTATTGAGATCCCATTTTGTCACTCAGCATACACCTCTTTTGGCCATTTACCCCCCCTTACCTAGGCATTGAAATTCAACTTATTACCTCCTATTATTACCTTTTTTCTTACCTAAAGATCCTGATTATAACACGAGGTAAAAGTTGTTTATTTCGATAATTTATGAAGTTCTTGATAAATTAATTAGGATCTTTTAGCTATTTGTTTACCAATGATAAACATACACTTACCTTTTCAATGCAACAACTATTCCTACATTATTCCTGGCTTTCTAATACCTACGCAGGCATTCCGGTACCCAAGGTTGTGGCTTCTCCTAGTTGCATGCACCCAGGATGGAGTTAACAACATGGGTATTTCTCTTATGGTTAATGTAATGGATTTTGACCATTTCCCTTGTGCCCAACAATCTTCTATTACATAGAATCAATCCATGAGCAAATCTTCTAGAGCAACACCAGATCGGGGTCTGAATTCAACATAGGAACGATATCTAAGATGGTTAGAACGATTTCCTGAGATAGAGGAAATCATGGTTAGTATGATTTTCTAGTTTTTTCAAGTCATTTTTGGCCCTGGGTTCACGAGAACTGGGGAAATAAATGTAATATATTATACTCAGAACCTGATATATATAGGGGGATTCGCTTTGTTTAAAGGATTAATCTGTACATACTCTTTGTTAAAGATAATGAAAAACTGTGTTACTCATTTCTTGTCTTGATATTGTGATGGATATACTGTGAGTAAACTAAGTGTTTATGTTTGATATTAATTAGGTTTTGAGTTATTCCTGTTCAAATCTTGATGAGTTACTGAGTCACTCTCGCTCAATACTTGGGAAGGAACAGGCCCACCTCCTATGGTAAGTTGAGTTATTTGTATATTACATGTTCTTTACTTTGTTGTAGTTGTATTTTCAAATGGATTGGTGTGGAGAGATCCTTATATCCTAAGTTTTTCTTGAGGTTTTGTGTGACCTGTACCTATTGGGGATTTCTCTTAAGCTATGAATTAGATTTCCCTTAGTATGATGGATAAGTTTTCATATGAACACATAGATTGTGAATGAATGACTATATGCTTGTATTTCACCAAAGTATATCTCTTTCTCTATAAACACTTAAGGGTTGTATGCATTCCACTGTTTATTAGAAGGTTACTTAATCATAAATATGTCATTTAAATAATTCACACCTATGATGAATATGTAAGCGCTCACCTCATTCATTGGATAAAACTGGATTAAGATTTCGAATTCATTTACTACATATGTGACAACCTAGGGTTATAATGAGATATGAACATGATTGACTTTAAATGAACAAAGACTGGTTTATTGAGCACATTCTAAAGATTTGGAATGAGATGTATGATCACACTCAAACTTCCATAAAAAAAATTTCTCAAGAGGAAATAATGCACTACTTGTTTTCAGATAAGAAGAATTAATCTCAAGAAAATATAGAAGCTTTGTGATGACTTGGTCACATCTTAATAAACTTTGAATACATCTTTTAATGTTGAAAGAATGGATTGTATCTACAAAATAATCAGTTACTATATTTAGACTCTATGGTATTAAGGGCATAGGTCATTAATGAGACATTTTCTTTGGGATTTGAATTACTTGCTTGCTATGCATGGTGTGACCTCTAGAGGTATTGTAGCAACAGAGAGATAACATTTCAGGGGCTAAGAGATTAGTTTAAATGCATGCTTTCTATTTACATTCAAGTGTTAGCCATTCAATAATGTATAAACTATGTGTTCACATTCTTTTCTGAGTGTTGCAAGCTTTCCTAGAATATAGTTATTTTGTTGCTTCATCAAGTAAAGTGTCAAGATTTGTGGCAAGAATCTTTCAGAGTCATTCCTCTGTACACTGGTTACTTTGTGTGGGTAAGAATGCAGTGGCACCCTGTAGTCTGTCATGCTTTCTATGAAGTAATTCTCTTAGGTAAATAATATGTTTGGTTATTAGGAAACATTCTCCAGCTGATTAGTCTCATGATAGGTCAGTAACATAATCACATGGAGACTTGAGTGGATACATAAAGTTGGCTGATATAGACATCTACTTGGGAAATTGTTATTTTTTTTTCATTAATAAGTAGATGATTGCTTTTTATGCATATGATAGAATTTATATGATTGGTTCCGTAGTTGATTGTTAAGTTTTGGTATAGAGTAATGGTTCTTTGGTTTAATTTTATGCTTGATTAATAGGTTTCCTAGTCCTCTTTTGCTTGGAAAGACAAACTAGGTTATACTTCTGTCATTTTCCTGCACATAATGTGTTTGCAGTTCATCAATTTTCAAACCTGGTTGACAATTTTTGTGGGACTTTATTACAACGATTAAATAGACCAACATTTTGGTGTCGTTGTCGGGGAACTGCTAAAAGGTAGACAGTAAGAAATTAGTTTTTGTTTCGAAGTTTGATTGTTTTTTTTTAGTGTTTTGTGTTTTTTTCTAGAATGGTGGCGGAAAGAAAGTAAGACAAAAGGTAAGAACCTACGTTGCCACTATTGTGATTCCTTCCAAAACCTATCTGGCATAAGGTTAAATCATGGTTAGGCCTAGGGATAGCAAGGTTATATTTTAGAAACCGATTTTCCAGAAAATTTATTTGGTAGCAATAAAACCCCTCCTATTAATCCGGCTGAAAGATACTTAGGAAGCTCACAGAGGGAGGGTTATACATCAAGGGTGGCCACCCCACAATCTGAAAAAATAGTGAAAAAGGTCCAGGGAGAAGTGGGAGAATTCCAGGACAAACCAGTTGAAGGGCCACAGGTTGGTAAGCCAGTTTCAGACATCAATCCAGCATTAGAGAAGATTGTCAACCCAGAGCATATATATCAACTGCTAAAAACACCCCACAATGTGGTCATTTCACAAGTGGAAACTTTTATGGTTGGAGGAAATCGAGGATTGCAAGTAGGAGACAACTTTACCCTTCATTAAAATCCAGTAGCTGAACCACCACTATCACCAAGCCCGAAGGAATTTAGTATATTTGGCCACATGGAAGACGAAGAAGAAAGAATTAGGGAACCAGAAGGAGAATCCACCTTTAGATTCCCCATAGTTGATTTAATTCCAAATGTAAACATGAAAAATATTCCCCTATCAGTCCTTCCAAATTTTATAGGTATGGTTGCAGAGGATCCATACACTTTTCTTTTCGAATTTGACATTCTCTGCAGAAGTTATAATTATGTTGATGATGCATAAAAATTAAAATTGTTTCCAACAACCTTAAAAGACCATTCTCTAAGATGGTTTATGAGACTTGAAGACTATTCTATCCTATCTTGGGAAGACATGAAAAGTACTTTCTTTAAAAAATATCAAGACTACTATAGAACCTGAGACTCCCGCAATAACATCTTTAAGATGAAACAATCAGAGGAAGAGAGTCTTGAAGACTATGTAGAAAGGTTTCTCTATAATCTTCATAAAACCAAACAAAGTACTTTAAACAATGATACCATATAAACTATCTTCCTTAAATGAATACAAGAAGAATACATTGATGTGCTAAATCTAATGGGTGTAGGTGATATCTCTCAATTGCCAATTGCTACCATTTGTGATTTATGCAGGGGATATTCTAGAAGTCGAGAAAAATCTGGTCAGGGAATAAGGGATGTTTTGCCAAAAGTAACAAGATTTGTTGTAGGAGGTCGAGTATCAAGGATAGAATTAGGAAATTTATTGGAAAATTTTAAAACAAAAATTCTCAGTACTCTTAGTTCTCAACTAGATATGTTTCAAGTTAAGAAAAAGAAAGAAGAAGAGAAAGATGTTGTGTATATTTTTTGTCCCCGTTGTCCAAAGAAGCATGCACCTAAGGAATGTCCATTGGATAATTTGCAATTTTGTGCAGTATGTGCAGAGGATCATGAGACAGAGAATTACGCCTCGCTGCCCGGACTTAAATTTATATATAAAGAAAATAGGAATTTGGCAGAACCTTCTTTTCAAGTTGTATTAAATCAACCACGACATCCAAGAGACCAAGGCATGTCCCAATATCCTTTTTCATCATCTTTTTCAGCCTATAATTCTTATCAAAAATAGTGGAACACTCAAATTCCATGGAAAAACACTTGGCCACAACATCAAACTCAAACTCAGCATTGGAAGAAAAATTGGAGAGGTAATCCTCAAAGGATGATGCCTCAACAACAATTCCCAATGCCCTATACTAACTACTCACAATACCCCCCACACATGCCATCATTTTATCTTCCTACCCAAACAACAGTCCCACAATTACCACGACTGACTGCAAACCAAAACCCTCCTAGACCAACACAAATGCCTACCCAACCGGTACCAAATCCAAACAACAAAGTTGCACAACCTGCCTTTAATGTTGAGATGCAACCCTTTATGACTTACCTAATCACTTGTATGCCTTTTCAAAATATATATCTGAGATCAGGGAAAGTCGTGAAACCAAGAGATTCCATGGTTGTCATTGAGGAAGAAAAATAAACTCCTTAACAACCAACAAATTAAAACCAACCCATAAATATTGTTACTCCCTCTATATAGACACAAACATCTAGTCCTATAGAGAATCCACAAGAATCTAAACTTCCACCTTATCCATAAAGGCTAGCCATAGAAAAGCCAATAGTCCTCCTTGAATTTGACCTGGAAGCTGAGCTACAAAATGTTTGTGTCAAAATTTCCATGCTGCAAGCTATAAAGGATATTCCCATTTGTGCAAAACCTGTCAGGGAGTTATGCATTAAGAAACCTGGAAGAAAACAAAAATAACTCCCCACTATTCACGTAGCAGGTTAGTTGGCCGAGCTAATGTCTAGGAAACCATTGGTGAAAATGTATGGAGATCCCGAAAATCCCATATTCACCATTTCCATCAATGATGTTCCCATAGGAAATAATTTAATTGATTTGGGGGCTACAATAAATATCATGACTGTATTGACCATGGAAACATTGCAATTGGATACTCTCTAGCCTACACCTACGATACTCGAACTTGTTGATAGATGCAGGATCAAGCCTATCAGGGTGCTCGATGATATTTTGGTAACTCCAAATTCTTGGGAGTATCCCATAGATTTTCTAGTTATCCAACCTAAAACCAGTAATGTAGGCCACCCTGTCATCTGTGGTATACCTAGGGAGGTAATATGGGGTACCTAGGGAGGTACCCAATGGGAATGTAGTTATGTGTTATTAGTNCAAGCAAGGATTGCTTGAGGAGTTTTATCCTTCCATAAGGATTAATATATGGTGTTACCCTACCTCAAGGGTTTTGGATATTTCTTGTGTTCATTGTTATGGTGAATGGTTTATGGTTTATTCTTGGTTATTTCTGAAGTATACTTCCAAATTCTTGGGAGTATCCCATAGATTTTCTAGTTATCCAACCTAAAACCAGTAATGTAGGCCACCCTGTCATCCTTGGGAGACCATGGTTGGCCACATTCGATGCTTTCATCGGATGTAGGTCGAGGGAGATGACCATATCAAATGGTTTGGCTATGAAGAAACTCACTTTTTACTCGCCTTCCAAACCAACACTGTCAGATCCTTGGAAGATGTATGAAACTTGTGAAAATACATAAATGGAACCTCTTGAAGACAAGGAAATAGAGTCTTCCGAAGATGCAAGAATTGAATATATGAAAATTGTGGAAATTGGAGATCATATAGAAACATAAATTTTACATCCTCTTGTAACCCTCGAACAAGCAGGGGAATTGAAAATCCAATCAAAAGATGATTTTCTGAACTTGTTTATTTTTTTATGTGGATTGTACTCAGTTTCCAGAAGTACAACAAACTTATAATCATATTTTTCACAAAGATTTTTAGGAAAATTTTGATCCCACGAGAACTACATATTTTTTGGTATCAACCATCAAAGAGACCAAATATCCCTATTGCATAACTATTGAAATCAGCCTAGGAAAAAAAATGAATATCAACATTGACCTTGATTATGAGAAGCAAAAACAATTAATCAGCCTATTACAAAAACGCTCTGATGCATTTGCCTGGGACTATAAAGACATGCTTGGCATCCACCTAGACATATGTACAAACCATATTTACCTTCAAGAGAATGTCAGACCTGTTAGGAAACCACAACGTTGTATGAATCCTGTTGTAAAGGATATAGTGAAAGAAGAATTATAGAAGTTTCTAGACGTTAACTTTATATATCCTATATCTGATAGCAAGTGGGTGTCTCCACTTGTGGTTTTGCCTAAAAAGGAAATCAATTGGAGAATATGTGTCGACTATCGTGATCTTAATAAGGAAACACTGAAAGATTATTTTTCGTTTCCTTTCATTGATTAGGTACTTGATACATTAGCAGACAAAAAGGTACTTTTCCTTTCTAGACGATTTTAGTGGATATAATCAAATACATATTGCACCAGAGGATTAGGAGAAAACTACCTTTACATGTCCCTGGGGGACATTTGCCTATATATTTTTTCCATTTGGGCTATGCAATGCCCCTGCCACTTTCCAAACAGAGGTATTGGGGATTTTTGCTGACTTGATTCATGAGTGTGTTGAGATCTATATGGATGATTTTTCTGTCTACGATGAATCTTTTGCCAAAGCACTTCATAACCTGGAAGAAGTACTAATTAGGTGTATGGAATCTAATGTTTCCTTGAGTCATAAAAAATGTAAAATGATGTCACAGCAGGGCATTGTTCTTGGACATCATGTCTCTTCTTCAGGCATCAAATTGGACCCGACAAATATTACGTTCATCATGGACTTTCTTGCACCCCATTCACCAAAAGAGGTAAGAAGTTTCTTGGGTTATGCTGGCTACTATAGAAGGTTTATTGAAAATTTTACAAAAATTGTTGCACCTATATACAATTTGTTAGCCAAAGATACTAAATTTTTGTGGGATGATCAGTGTCAAGTTACTTTTGAAATTTTAAAGGAAAAGTTGTCCAAAACAAAAGTTCCGAGGGGACCATATTGGACCCTTCCATTCCACGTTTGTATCAATGCTTCAGACACTGCTCTTGAGGCTATCCTAAGATAGAAACATGATCAGTTATCTTACGCCATATACTACAATAGAAAAAACCTATCACCGGCCCAATTCAACTATACCATCATAGAAAAAGAATTCTTAGCTATCATGCATGCCATTAATAAATTTAGACATTATATCATGGGATATGAAACTTTCATTCACACTGACCATTCTGACATTAATTTTTGAATGAATAAACCCATCACAAATGGTAGTATCACTAGGTGGTTGTTATTGCTGCAGGAATTTAATATTACTATAGTAGATAGGCCTGGTAAAGAAAAATTGGTTTCATGCTTTCTCTCTCGAATCCATAATAATGATGAAAATGTTCCTATTGACAATAGTTTTCCTGACAAGCATTTGTTTTCTATTTTCACTAACATTCCATGGTTTGCAAACATAGCCAATTATTTGGCCATAGGAAAGTTGCCTCAACATATCTCCCCAAGAGAAAGGCAACAAATTGTCAAGAACAATGCAACTTATTCATGGATCATGGGAGCTCTCTTTCGTATTGGACCTGATATGATTATAAGAATATGCATACGAGAAGATGAAACATATGATATCCTGAAATCCTGCCATGATGGCCCCTGCGGAGGCCACTTTGAAGATAAAAGGACTGCTTACAAAGTGCTTCATCAAGGGTACTATTTGCCAACGTTGTTCAAAGACGCCAAAAAGTATGTGAGGACCTGTGACAGTTTTCAGAGAATGGGTAAACTAGTACAAGCAGATGAGATTCCCTTACAAACCCAAGTTCTAGTCGAACCTTTCGAAAGGTGGGATTTGAATTTTGTGGGACCAATCTCTCCTTCATCACGGAAAAAAAGGTACATTTTAGTTTGTACTGATTATGTAACCAAGTGGGTAGAAGTAAAATCCCTTCGTTTTGCTAGTGAAGAGTATGTTATAGATTTTCTTTATGAAGATATTTTTACTCATTTTGGTATTCCAAGAGAAATTGTGACAAATAACGGGGCACAATTTACATCTAATTCAATGCAAGCACTTACTCAAAGGTACCAGATAAAGCACTATAAACATTCTCCATATCACCCGCAAGAAAATGGGTAGGTGGAGTCTACAAAAAAGGTACTAGGATCAATCCTAAATAAGAAGGTCCAACAACATCACAAAGATTGGGCAGACATGATTTTGGAAGCATTGTGGGCCTATAGAACCACATGGAGAAATACCACAAGCTTTACTCCATATGAGTTAGTGTATGGAAAACATGTTAGTGTGCCTATTGATCTTCAAGTGAAAACCTTTATGACAACTACAAAACTGGGCATGGATCTATCAGAGGCACAAAAATAGAGAATAACCCAGCTCAATGAGCTAGATGAAATTAGGCAAGATGCAGTCAAACACATTGTTTTGGTACAGGAACAGAGAGCTTGATGGCATGATAAATTCATCAAGAAGAAATTTTTCAAGCCTAACGAGTGGGCCCTCCTTTTTTATTCTCGGTTTAAGAACTTCAGAGGAAAAATCACTACAATATGGATGGGGCCTTACGAGATCGACAATGTCTTCGATAATGGATCAGTCAAGTTAACAACAATTGACGACCGTAAACATTCTTTTGTGTTCAATGGCCATCGAATGAGGTTGTATCATTGGCCAACATCCAAGGATAACTTTTTATGAGATATTTTACACAATCTGAAATGGAGATAGTGGGAAGGGGCTCTCCTTCCACCTCTGACAGAATCTTTTCTTCCAACTTTCTGAATATATGTACACACACACACACACACACACACACACACACACACACACACATATATAATGAAAATAATAATAAAAATATAGTCTAGCCATGAAAATTAGTTTACTTGTGTGGTTAGACTAGGGCATGTCTGAAAACCAACTTGTTGGCGGATGAGCCCAAAAATAAAATTTCTTTTCCACAATTGTCAGGCATTACTATATGTTCTTCAAATCATTTCATTTGTTCTCAAGTCCGATGATGAGGGGTGCATTAAGACTCTCCTTCTGACAACTTTGCCTCCATCGACATCAACACATCATCTGGTGGATAAAGGTAGATATTTGAATGGTACCTAGAGGCTTGCATACATTAATGGTAGGTTCTCTTGCTTACAACAGTGGGGATTCATTAATGCCTCCTTTCTACTAGATCTTCCAGGACATTCGAGATTAGCACATTAATTCATGCCCAACAAGTTGTACCAGTGGAACCTTGACTCTCATCGTCATCAAAGGTGAGCAATCTCGCATTGGTTAACAGTCTTCATGAATGGATGGTAATCCAATGACTTCCACCCATGTTCTACAACAACACATCTTTCACATGGATGAATTCGTTCCAAAAGTTCAGGTCATGGTGAAGACAACTTAGTTATGATCTATATGATAGTTGTGATAGTCAGTGTGAATAAAAAGGAAGTTGGTTACAAGGCAGCTGCAATAGTTGAGATGGTCTCAAAAAGAGGAGGTTCTCTGCCTTCTTAGTAGGTTTATGCTAAAAAATAGGACTCGATTCTCAATACAAAGCTTGGGACATGGTTTGAATATGACTATCCATCCCCCTGTTTATTTGCTTCCATTGCAGTTATTTCCATCATCATCACAAATAAAAAGTTTGGCATCAACAATTCTATTCTTTGCTTAGTTCTTATTTCAAATTTCAGTATTTCAATAAGCTCAGAATCCCACAAGTTTCAAATATTTTCTGAACCAGTTGTGAGTTAATTTAGTATAAGATACCTTTTATAGCTCTATATTTGTGAAACACAGGGAAAATAATGACAATATTAAGACCACCAGGAAAAAGGGTGCTCAAAAACATTCCTGCACCTATGCAGAAATGACAATTCAAGAATTTTGCATCTAATAGTGGAAACGAGTAATGACTTTTTGAGGTAAGTTTTCTTTAAGATTATGATTGGTTTGTTAGGAACCAAAGAATATAATTTTAACAACTTATTATGTTAATCCAACCCATCCTCATTACTCATCCATTCAATGTTGGTATATTCACGTATTATGTGGCCACCAATACCATAATTCCCATGTGTAGCATGATTGGCCACCCCTATACTCCTGTCATACGAATTTACCCATGTTCACCCACTTCATCTGAGATTTAATCCACTCATATTTATTATTGCTTGTTGCACGAATGATGAATTCATGCAACAACCTCACACTTACGTGAAATTCCACTCCCTCCACGAACCTTAGTAATTGACCTTCTCATAAGTGGGAAATCGAGAACGTTTGAATGATTCCCATTACATTACATGAGTTGGAATCATCATTCCCGTACTAAGTCACCTCACCATGACTACCACGAAACTAATTCATATCACCTTATCAAAAATTTAAATGGTGCATTGTGACGTTTCCATATGCACTACAATCAATTCTTGATCGCCATCGTTCTGTAGCCGGTCCATGTTAAATTTTCCACCCTGCTATAAATTATCCGTATTCACAAGACCATTCCCTTCTCGTCACTTTGTGTATCCTTATTCATCTCGTCCCTTTGAGTATTCATCAATTTAGCTTCAACAAAACCCTCATCCACACCTACATTTCAGCATGGTGATATTTCTCCATGAACCCATCTCTCGGCGAGTGCTCGAAGTTGTGTTTGAGTATCATAAATGAAAGAAATGGTTTAAGGAAGTAGGTTGGCATCCCTTTTTTGCCAAATTTCAGGGGTTTAATGATCATGTTTCTCTTTAGTTCGTGCAGAGTTTCGATGGACGATTGGCTAGGGTCACAAATTTCGAAATAGAGGTTACATAGGAGACCATATCCAATGTCACAGGCCTCCCCAGTACTGGAGAATACTAGTTCAAGAAATTGACACTGGGCACAAAAAATTACAACCAGTTTCTAAAGGCACAATACCAAAACATGAGTTGGGAAAAGGGAGTTCCAAAGGAATAGCTCATGGATGAGTGGAAAGAACCATTGGAAATTTTACAGAGGTACTTAACTTGTGAGGGAAGGTATTCCCTCACATACCAATATCATGTTTGAATTCTTCTTCATTTTGAATCAAAGGAACTTATAAATTTCCCATACTATCTGCACAAGAGTTTAGAAAAAATGGCTAAGATGGTAAAGAGGAATACTCAAAACCCTCATAGTAGCATCTACCATCATGGGTTGGTGAAACTATTGGTGGAAGCCGAGCTCTGCAAAATAAACAGGGCATGGGATCAGTTCCTGCGTGAGAATGCATTTATTTATCAAATCCTTATGGTAGTGGAAGAAGGGCCGAGCAATTTGGGCAAATGACAGAGGAAATAAAAGATCCTTGTGGCAATGAAAGAAGAACCGATAGAAGTGGAAAAGAGACATGAAAAGAGGTGGTCCAAGAATGGAAAATTAGAGAAGAAGACTACGGTGATTAAACCACCAATTGAGATTCCTCCAGCTCTTAGGATCACATGTCAAAGGGAAAAACAAGCAGTTCCAAAAATTGTTGAGCCAACCCCCGTGTACCCACAGGCTACAACACAGGAGGACCCAATCACTGTTGACGGTGATGGTGAGGATACTTTTCCCATTTCGAAGCTCTTCAAAGTTTCTAAGCGTCCAAATCTTGTGGAACAATATTAACCAGGTACAAAATTTCCAGACCCTAATGAGCCACAGGTAAATTATCTTACTGAGTCAAATCAGCTAGTGGAGCCACAGGAACAGTTGTTAACCCCCACAGAAGGAGTATGTAATGATGAAATATCGAAGGTTATGCACCAGGCTGGGAAAGAGAAAATACAACCTATAACTCCAAAGAATCCCAACATGATTATTCTTGGACCTTCTAAGAAAGGAGTTGAAACGTATGAGGGTTCAAATGCTCTAAAATATGAATATTTTAGTGAAATTCATCTGGAAAGGAATCTTGGGAAAAGAAACATAAAAATTCAATAATTTGGAGCAGGAAGTCATGGAGTTGTCTATCTTAAATAGGTGAATTGAAAGAGAAAATCAACAGTTAAAGGATTAGGGTAAGAAGTTTCAAGAAGATATTGAGAAACTTCAATATGAAACTAAAAAGATCAATAATCATATGCATAAGATATTTCAGCCAGAAAAACCAAGGAGGAGTGATATATTGGAAAAGAAGAACTCAAGCCTCAACATCCTGATAAATGTTATAGGACTCTCTTCGGATTGAAGAAATGGTGTATTTCAATTTTGAACAGTTTTTGGGATATCTTTGCATGAGGACATGCAAAAAATCAGGTGTAGGGGTAATGTTGAGCTCCCATTTTGTCACTCACCATACACCTCTTTTGTCCATTTACACCCCTTACCTAGGCATTGAAATCCAACTTATTACCTCCTATTATTACCTTTTTGCTTCCCTAAAGATCTTGATTATAACACGAGGTAAAAGTTGTTTATTTCGATAATTTCTAAAGTTCTTGATAAATTAATTAGGATCTTTTAGCTATTTGTTTACCAATGATAAAAACAACACTTACCTTTTCAATGCAACAACTATTCTCGCACTATTCTTGGATTTCCAATACCTACGTAGGCATTTTGGTACCTGAGGTTGTGGCTTCTCCTAGTTATGCGCACCCAGGATGGAGTTAGCAACATGGGTATTGTTATTATGGTTAATGTAATGGCTGTTGACCATTTCCCTTGCACCCAACAATCTTCTATTACATGGAATTGATCCATGAGAAAATCTTCCAGTGCAACACCAGATCAGAGTCTAAACTCAACACAAGAATGATATATAATATGGTTAGAACAATTTCCTAAGATAGAGGAAATCATGGTTAGTAATATTTTCTAGTTTTGTCCACTCATTTTTGGGCCTAGGTTCACAAGAACCAGGGAAAGCAATGTAATCTAATATACTCAGAACTTGATATATATAGGGGGATTCCCTCTATGTAAAGGATTAATCTGTACATACTCTTTGTTAAAGATAATGAAAAAATGTGTTACTCATTTCTTGTCTTGATATTGTGATGGGTATACTGTGAGTAAAGTAAGGGTTTATGTTTGATATTAATTAGGTTTTGAGTTGTTCCTGCTCATAATCTCGGTGAGTTACTGATTCTCTTTCTCTCACTACTTGTGAAGGCATGGGCCCAACTCCCCCGGTAAGTTGAGTTATTTGTATATTACTTGTTCTTTACTTTGTTGATGTTGAATTTTCGAATGGATTGGTGTGGAGAGATTCTTAGATCCTAATTTTTTCTTGAGGTTTTGTGTGTCCTGTACCCATTAGGGATTTCTCTTAATCTATGAATTAGATTTCCCTTAGTACGATGGAGAAGATTTCACATGAACACATAGATTGTGAATGAATGACTATATGCTTGTATTTCACCAAAGTATATCTCTTTCTCTATAAACACTAAAGGGTTGCATGCATTCCAGTGTTTATTAGAAGGTTACTTAATCATAAATATCTCATTTAAATACTTCACACCTATGATGAATAAGTAAGCGCTCACCTTGTTCACTGGATAAAACTANAAAAGAGGTGGTCCAAGAATGGAAAATTAGAGAAGAAGACTACGGTGATTAAACCACCAATTGAGATTCCTCCAGCTCTTAGGATCACATGTCAAAGGGAAAAACAAGCAGTTCCAAAAATTGTTGAGCCAACCCCCGTGTACCCACAGGCTACAACACAGGAGGACCCAATCACTGTTGACGGTGATGGTGAGGATACTTTTCCCATTTCGAAGCTCTTCAAAGTTTCTAAGCGTCCAAATCTTGTGGAACAATATTAACCAGGTACAAAATTTCCAGACCCTAATGAGCCACAGGTAAATTATCTTACTGAGTCAAATCAGCTAGTGGAGCCACAGGAACAGTTGTTAACCCCCACAGAAGGAGTATGTAATGATGAAATATCGAAGGTTATGCACCAGGCTGGGAAAGAGAAAATACAACCTATAACTCCAAAGAATCCCAACATGATTATTCTTGGACCTTCTAAGAAAGGAGTTGAAACGTATGAGGGTTCAAATGCTCTAAAATATGAATATTTTAGTGAAATTCATCTGGAAAGGAATCTTGGGAAAAGAAACATAAAAATTCAATAATTTGGAGCAGGAAGTCATGGAGTTGTCTATCTTAAATAGGTGAATTGAAAGAGAAAATCAACAGTTAAAGGATTAGGGTAAGAAGTTTCAAGAAGATATTGAGAAACTTCAATATGAAACTAAAAAGATCAATAATCATATGCATAAGATATTTCAGCCAGAAAAACCAAGGAGGAGTGATATATTGGAAAAGAAGAACTCAAGCCTCAACATCCTGATAAATGTTATAGGACTCTCTTCGGATTGAAGAAATGGTGTATTTCAATTTTGAACAGTTTTTGGGATATCTTTGCATGAGGACATGCAAAAAATCAGGTGTAGGGGTAATGTTGAGCTCCCATTTTGTCACTCACCATACACCTCTTTTGTCCATTTACACCCCTTACCTAGGCATTGAAATCCAACTTATTACCTCCTATTATTACCTTTTTGCTTCCCTAAAGATCTTGATTATAACACGAGGTAAAAGTTGTTTATTTCGATAATTTCTAAAGTTCTTGATAAATTAATTAGGATCTTTTAGCTATTTGTTTACCAATGATAAAAACAACACTTACCTTTTCAATGCAACAACTATTCTCGCACTATTCTTGGATTTCCAATACCTACGTAGGCATTTTGGTACCTGAGGTTGTGGCTTCTCCTAGTTATGCGCACCCAGGATGGAGTTAGCAACATGGGTATTGTTATTATGGTTAATGTAATGGCTGTTGACCATTTCCCTTGCACCCAACAATCTTCTATTACATGGAATTGATCCATGAGAAAATCTTCCAGTGCAACACCAGATCAGAGTCTAAACTCAACACAAGAATGATATATAATATGGTTAGAACAATTTCCTAAGATAGAGGAAATCATGGTTAGTAATATTTTCTAGTTTTGTCCACTCATTTTTGGGCCTAGGTTCACAAGAACCAGGGAAAGCAATGTAATCTAATATACTCAGAACTTGATATATATAGGGGGATTCCCTCTATGTAAAGGATTAATCTGTACATACTCTTTGTTAAAGATAATGAAAAAATGTGTTACTCATTTCTTGTCTTGATATTGTGATGGGTATACTGTGAGTAAAGTAAGGGTTTATGTTTGATATTAATTAGGTTTTGAGTTGTTCCTGCTCATAATCTCGGTGAGTTACTGATTCTCTTTCTCTCACTACTTGTGAAGGCATGGGCCCAACTCCCCCGGTAAGTTGAGTTATTTGTATATTACTTGTTCTTTACTTTGTTGATGTTGAATTTTCGAATGGATTGGTGTGGAGAGATTCTTAGATCCTAATTTTTTCTTGAGGTTTTGTGTGTCCTGTACCCATTAGGGATTTCTCTTAATCTATGAATTAGATTTCCCTTAGTACGATGGAGAAGATTTCACATGAACACATAGATTGTGAATGAATGACTATATGCTTGTATTTCACCAAAGTATATCTCTTTCTCTATAAACACTAAAGGGTTGCATGCATTCCAGTGTTTATTAGAAGGTTACTTAATCATAAATATCTCATTTAAATACTTCACACCTATGATGAATAAGTAAGCGCTCACCTTGTTCACTGGATAAAACTATATTAAGATTTTGAATTCATTTACTACATATGTGACAACCTAGGGTTATAATGAGATATGCAAAGGATTGACATTAAATGAACAAAGACTAGTTTATTGAGCACATTCTAAAGATCTAGAATGAGATGTATGATCACACTAAGATTTCCATAACTTATTTCTGCTCAAGAGGAAATACTTCACTACTTGTTTTTAGATAAGAAGAATTAATCTGAAGAAAATATAGAAGCTTTGTGATGACCTGATCACATCTTAATAAACTTTGAATACATCTTTTACTATTGAAAGAATGGATTGTATCTGCAGAATAATCAGTTACTATATTTAGACTCTATGGTATTAAGGGAATAGTTCGTTAATGAGACCCTTTCTTTGGGATTTGAATTTCTTTCTTGCTATGCGTGGTGTGACCTCTAGAGGTATTGTAGCAACAAAGAGATAACATTTCAGGGGCTAAGAGATTAGTTTAAATGCATGTTGTGTGTTTGCATTCAAGTGTTAGCCATTGAATAATTTATAAACTGTGTGTTCACATTCTTTGCTGAGAGTTGCAATTTTTCCTAGAATATAGTTATTTTGCTACTTCGTCAAGTAAAGTTTCAAGATTTGTAGAAAGACTCTTTCAAAGTCATTCCCCTATACACTGGTTACTATGTGTGGGTAAGAATGCAGTGGCACCCTGTAGTCTATCATGCTTGTTATGAAGTAAGTCTCTTAGGTAAAGAATAGGATTGGTTATTAGGAAACATTCTCCAGCTAATTAATCTTATGATAGGTCAGTAACATAATCACATGGAGACTTGAGTGGATCCATAAAGTTGCCTGATATAGACATCTGCTTGGGAAATTGTTATTTTGTTTTCATTAATAAGTAGATGATTGCTTTTTATGCATAGGATAGAGTTTATATGATTGGTTCCTTAGCTGATGGTTAATTTTCAGTATAGAGTAATGGTTGTTTGGTTTAAGTTTATTCTTGATTAATAGGTTGCCTAGTCCCCTTGCTCCTGGAAAGACAAACTAGGGTATACTTTTGTCATTTTCCTTCACATATTGTGTCTGCAGTTCATCAGTTTACGAACCTGGTTGACAATTTATGTGGGACTTTATTACAACAATTTAATATCCCAACAACTGGTTCACATCGTCAATCACTTAGCCCACCACATCTAATTTTTTTCTAAAAACTCACTAAGTTTTCCTCCACAGGAGGTGCCAAAATACATTTTTTAGTCTAGGTAGGATATCGGGGGTGGGCATCCAAATAACCCCCCGTTATCTAGTTCTCACATTTTCAAACATTATAGTTGACAAATAGGGAACTTTAAAATCCTCCAAGTCAAGTGTTCCTACACCATAAGGTAGGGAGATGCTCATGAAGGGTTGAAGGCCAAGCTTTGGTTGTTCTGTGTGTCCCCCCTTGAGTCACCCAACTCTTGGAACAGATCTAACCCATGACCCATTTCTGAGGCCAAAAATTTAAATGTTGCACTTTGACCAAGGTACTTAGTGGCCAAATTTAGGACATCTACCCAGGTGGAAATTGTGGGATACAATTGCACCTTGATCATATTTTGTGTGGCGATTGGGAAATATCTCCAACTCTTTTGGGATATGCACCCTCTACACATCATTATAACTAATTTTTTCATCCTTCACTAGTTCCTCTTCTCGTGGCCTCAAACCCCACTATTGAGTTCTTTTGGAAGGTCCAATGCTATTTGAGAGGAAGGATGATATGTATTTTAGGACACGAGCATTTTTTTTATTTGTTTTCCCATGTGGAAATAATCCACTGACCCACATGTATGCTTATATATAGTTGATTTATGTATGATGCTCATTTGATTACATGCAATTTTGATTTATATTGTGAAGGTCCAAATTATAAAAATCTCTTGTTCATTTATTTCTCTCATCACCATTTTCACACATTCACTTTGCTATTCAGACATCATAGGGAACCCACATAATCCTCGTTGTTCCAGGTGCTTGCAGAATCTCCCTCCTATTCTAGGAGGATTTCCTAGTCTTACCAACTCATTGGATCAACCATATCACACCCATGTGAGTGCCAC
>SNQJ01S0047323.1:30233-48258 GCA_010110895.2 Picea sitchensis | reverse complement strand
AGCAACATAACCAAAAGAGATTAATGTTCTTCTCAGCAACAGAACCAAAAGAAATTAAAGTTCTTCTCAGCAACAGAACCAAAAGAAATTAAAATACTTCTCAGCAAAAGAACCAAAAGAAATTAAAATACTTCCCTTTAGTTGTCAACATAAGGGCTGCCATTTGATACTGCATTTGTCTTCATGGTTCCATCTTAAGTGGTTGTTGCATGGATTCATACTTCAGATTAATTGACATAAGATTTTGAAATATGTGTAGTATGATTCGTCAATTAGGTAATATGTCTTGATAGTACTGTAGAAGGATAGACTCTGGTACCGAACTGGTACCGGACAATAACAGGATTTCTGGTACCGAAACAGAACAAAACATTGTTGATGCCTACAACTGATGTTTTAACAAGTTCCTGAAGGATCAAATAGATTAAAAAAATTTCTTACAAAAGAAAAGAAAATTTGCGAAAGTAAAAAAAAAGGAGGTAAGAGTCTCTTGTTACCTTTAGCTTATTAACAAAATTCGATCCACACCTATGTACAAAAATGTTCAAATAAACCAATCAATCAATGTGGGTCAGTAGGAGGATCTCCTTCCTTACTAATCATCTGCATGTCTGAATTCTATAATATACGAGTTAGGAATTCTTCTTTCGATAGAGGTTTGTTGTAAAATCGCAACCGGTGACCATTCACAAGTAGTGGTGTATGTTATTCATCAATTGTCTTTATCCTGATTGAACCATTATCGTATATAGTGTCAATTTTGTAAGGTCCCATCCAACAGGTGGTTAACTTACCTTTGAAGTTCTTGAATCTGCTATCATATAATAGGGCCCAATCTCCTTGTCAAAAAAATTTCTTTTTGAGATACTTTTCATGCCATTTTGTTCTCTGTTCTTGAATGAGCGTAGTCCTTTGAAGTGCTTCCTGCCTGGTTTCATCCAACCCATTAATATGCAAGAGTCTTTGTTGTTGGGCTTCATCCAAGTTCATGCTAACTTGTACTACAGTCCTGAAGGTTTTGATCTGAAATTCTATGGGAAGTAGCACCTGCTTCCCATATACTAACTCATAGGGTGTATGTTCTGTTGTATTCCTCCATGTGATTCTATAAGCCCATAAGGATTCTAATAATCTGTCAGCACAATCCTTATGGTGCAGCTGTATTGTTTTGGTAAGAATGGACCCAATAATTTGTTGGTAGATTCTACTTGTCCATTTTCTTGTGGATGATAGGGTGTAGATTTCCTGTGTTTGATTTGGTATTGTTTTGTAACAACTTTGACTAGATGAGAGGTAAATTGAGTTCCATGATCAATCACAATTTCTCACGGTACACCAAATCTAGTAAAGATATCATTAAAAATGAAATCTACCACTGATTGTTCACTTGCAGCCAGTAAAGCTTTTGCTTCAACCCATTTAGTCACATAGTCAGTGCATACAAGTATATACTTTTTCTTTTTAGATGCAAGGTTAATGGGCCCTACAAAATCTAATGCCCATTTCTCAAATGGTTCAATGACTACTTGGGCTTGAAGTGGCATTTGGTATTGTGCAATAGGCTTACCCATTCGTTGGCATTCATCACAATTGGATACATAGGTTTTAGCATCTCTGAAAATATGCAGCCAGTAGTAACCTGATTGCAAAAATTTGTAAGCGATCCTTTTTTCTGTGAAGTGTCCTCCACAAGGGCCACCATGGTAGGCTTGTAGAATATCATGAATTTCATCTTCCCTCACACATCTCCTAATCACCAAATCTGGTCCTGTTTTGTAGAGGCAATCATCGTGCCACATGTAATTTGCACTTAGTTGAATTACTTTCTATTTTTCTCTAGGAGACAATTTCCAAGGCATCTTCCATGTCACAAGATAATTAATGACATATACATACCACAGAGTGAATGTAGAAATAGCAAATTAATTTTCTTTAGGAAAGTTATCTTCTACTGGTGCATTATCTCCCAGATGAATCATTCTAGATAAGAAATCAGCCACAAGATTATCTTTACCGGGTCTATCAATAATGTTGATATTAAACTATTGTAATAATAATAGCCATCGTGTAACTCTAGGATTTTTTACAGGTTTGTTCATTAAGAATAATATGGATGAATGATCAGTGTGTACAAAATCTTGATATCCTGTAATATAGTGTCTAAATTTATTGATAGCATGGACTACAAATAGCAATTCTTTTTCTGTGACCATATAATGAACTTCAGCTGGAGACAAATTTTTACTGACTAAGTAAATAGCATAGGGCATTTGATTTCTCTTTGTCCAAGGACTGCCCCAAGGGTTGTTTCTGAGGCATCGGTACAGATATGAAAAGGAAGGGACCAATTTGGTCCTCTTAATACAGGGGTAATTGACAATTTCTGTTTTAGAATTTCAAAAGATATTTGGCATTGATCATCCGACTTAAATTCGGCTTCTTTAGATAATAATTTGAATAAAGGGGTAGCTAGTCTTGTAAAATTCGGAATGAATCTTATATAGTAGCCAACATGTCCTAAAAATCTATGGACTTCCTTTTGTGAGGAAGGTATTCTGATTTGTGTGCTGATATAAATTTTTGTCGGATCAACTCTCATGCCAGAACGAGAAATGTGATGTCCTAAAACAATACCTTCAGTGAGCATCATTTTTGACCTTTCATTACTTAAGGAAAGATTAGTTTCCTTACACCTAATCAAGACTTTTTCTAAACTGGCCAATTCTTTCTAGAAGTCTTGTCCATGGACTGTAAAATCATCCATGTAGACTTCCACACAATCATTGGTCAAGTTAGAGAAAATGGCTAGGACAACTCTTTGAAAAGTGGTTGGGGCATTGCAAAGTCCGAAAGGGAGAACCCTATAAGCATATGTGCCCCAAGGGCAGGTGAAAGTGGTCTTTTCCTAGTCTTCAGGTGCTATTTGTATCTGGTTGTAACCACTAAACCCATCCAAGAACGAAAAATACTTCTTTCCAGACAGGGTATCCAGCACCTGATCAATAAATGGTAAGGGAAAGTGATCCCTATGGGTGGTTTTGTTTAACTCCCAGAATTCTACACATATCCTCCACTTACCATTTTTCTTGGGAACTATGACAAGTGGAGATACCCATTGACTATATGAAATGGGGTATATGAGATTGGCTCGGAGGAGTTTTTGCAATTCCTCTTTTACAACATCTTTAAGGGCTAGATGCATCCTTCGCTGAGGCTGTCTAACTGGTTTGATTTGGTCATTAGTGTAGATGTGATGTGTGCATGTGTCAGGGTGAATTCCTTTCATGTCTGCATAATGCCATCCAAAGGCATCAAATTATCTTTGGAGCATTTCAATCACTTGTGTCGTTTGTTCTAGTTCCAAACTAGAGTTGATATACAAAGGTTTTCCTGGGCTAATATCAACAAGTTCAATAGTTTCTTCCTTATCTGAGGAGGCTGGTGATAAAGTGTATAATTGAGTGATATCAGGGTGCCAAGTTTGTTGAAATTCGGAACTAAAAATATGTGACAATTCTGCAAAAGACCTTGGGTATTCAATGCAATTTGTGTCAGCCAAAAATAAGCTTAAGACTTGTTCATCTGATTGTTCTTGTATTCCTCTTACTTGTTCAAGTGTTAACAAAGGTTTGATGTAACCTTTCTCTCCATAAGGGTTTTCTAACCAAATAGGTATTTCCTGTGTCAGTTGGGCAGGAGGGAAGAGGACAAGTTTTTGGCTATGTGTGCCATTGGATATAGTCATCTCACCAGACTGACATCTGATAAAGGCATCTACTATGGCCAACCAAGGGCATCCAAGAACCACAGGGTGTCCTGGTTTGGAGGATGATTTAGAATAGATGACTAAAAGGTCTTGGATATTCCCAAGAAGCTAGAGTGACTGTGACATCATCTAGACTTCCTGCAGGGATAATGACTGACTTATCTGCCAAATCGATCATGGTTTAGGTTGGTCTTAACTGGTTGATTTTGAGCTTTTTCATAGTGTCAAAAGACATTACATTAATATCTACACCCAAATCAATGAGTGTGTTTGGTAGAGAAATACCATTAATTTCAACAGTGACAACTGGGTTTCCAGGGTCATTATATTTGTATGGCATTTCAGAAATAAATTCAAATAATTGTCCCACTATCTAAAAAAGAGGAGGCTCCTTCTTCTTCCTTCCTAGTTTCTTAATGCAAAGATCCCTTATAATTTTGGTGTATATAGGAGTATCCTTAATAGCTTGCAATGGAGGTATTTTTATGCACACATTTCATAATTCATCTTCTATATCTCTGTGCAAGGGTGGGTCGAGTTTCTTCACTAATAGTATTTTAGGGTAAGGTGGGAGATTAATTTGTTGGGGTACTCGTACAGACTTAGAAGTGATTGGGATAGGAGAAGAGGCCTCTTCTTCTGTAGGGGTGGNGTATTCTTCACAGGGTGGTTGGGTCGATTATTGGGGTTAGGGATTAGATGGGCAACGATTGTTGTTGGTCTTGGAGGATTGTGGGCAGCTTGGTTTTGTGGTTGTTGATTGGCATTTATAGATACTTGCTGCTGCTGATTAGGATTCAAGGGGGTTGTAAATTGTTGTTGTATAGGAGGTGGCAGTAAATCTTTCATCTGTGGTGGGTTGAATCCAGGTAGTAATTGGGAAATTTTTGCAGGGTACTGTGGATGTGTAGGGTAAGAGGGATTTCCATACATAGGTCCCCTCCAACCTTTTTTCCAAGGTTGAGTTTGATGAGGTGTCCATTGTGGATAGGTCACTAAGGAAGGACCCCATTGTTGTTGTTGATATTGTGTATTAGGATCATAAAATGTATTGGGATTTTGGGTTCTCCAAGGTCTTCTAGAAGGGTATGGTTGTTCTTGTGAGACTCCTCCTCCCTTATACATGGCTTGTAGTTCAAGCAAGGTTGGACACTCAGATGTGAGGTGTTCTAGTGTACACAGACCACTGATTTCTATGACATTTAATGGGCATTCTTTCTCGTTGTTGTGCTTCTTTCAGTATCTATGACAAAATATTGCTAGAGCATCTTCTTCTTGTTTCTTTTTCAGTTTTAGAGTATCTAACTGGCTACTTATTGTGCTCAAGATGTTTGTTTTAAAGTTCTCCAATAAGTTTCCTAACTCAATTATGGTGATAGTCCTTGAACTTTGTTTTGTATTTCTGCTAAAAGGATCTCTTGGTCCTTTGCCTGTTTTAGCTTGTCCTCTTGAGTATATCCTACAGTAATCTACAATTTCTGAAAAAGGTTTTTGGTGTACATCTCCTGAACTCAACAAGTTTAAAAATTCTATGCAATCATCTCTGAGACCTTTCAAGAATACAGTTCTTACTATAGTTGGGTCTGTGGTGAATAGTTTTGACTTTTGATAGTTATATAATAACCTTTATAAGTAGTCTTCAGGGCTTTCATCTTCTGTTTGCTTCATTTTAAAAATATCGTTTTTAACATTATCCTTACAATAGTCTTGTCATTTTCATAAAAATGTGTCTTTCATTTGATCCCAAGAAAGGATTGTATTTTCTCCTAAGCAATGAACCATCTTAAGGCTGAATCTTTTATTGTAGCAGGAAAAAGCTTAAGTTTTGGGGCATTATCTGAGTAGTTATAGCTTCTACATAATATGTCAAACTTGAATAAAAATAAATTTGGGTCTTCAATTGACATACCTCTGAAAGTGGGTAACGATGATAGTGGGATATTCTTCATGCTGATGTTTCTGGAAATATCCAAGATTAGAAACCCAAAGGTATCAGTCTCTGTGGCTTCATTTCCTTCTTCTTCTGCCATTCTACTGATGGATGGTTCATAAAATGGATTTTTTGTGTCTCCTAAATGTTCAACAGACTCACGTTCTGCCTGTCCCAATACTGATTCTTCCGTTTTAGGTTCTCCTTCTGGAGCCTCGTTGGCTCCCCTTGAATTTTTTGTTGGTGGAATTTTTCCTACACCAGTGTCAGTTGGATTAGTGGGGGGGGGTTGTTTTTGAATCTTTGGAGCTTACAAATCTACCCTTGTTATCTCTATATCTATGCATAAAATGGAAATTTGATTCTTTAACTGAATTGAAATCCTAATTCTATCTAGAAGGTAAGAAGGAAACCTGGCTTCGGAGAACCCCACTCTAGTGGTCACGTGTCTCTTCAATCATGTCTTAAACATTTTATCCTCCTCCCTCAAGCATCCTTTTAAAAACATTAAAATTTATGCAAACAATCTAAGCTAAAAATCACTTCCTACTATTTGCAACTCCCCGACAACGGTGCCAAAATGTTGTGCTACTTATATGTTTAGTATAATGCACTCATTAATTATCAATTTGGGATTCTTAATCAACAGAGTTACAAGACACCAGTAAGAAAGGTAATTTCTAATGTCACAAGTATAGAATTAAACTAGATTATGCATGCTGGAAACAAATCAAAATAGCAAACTGCAATGCACTTTGGTTGTCTTTCACAGAGAGGCAATCCACTCCATTATGTCACATGCAAGTATGAGATGGAGTTAGTTTGACAGATCAACTCTATTATCTGACCCAAAAAACTAACTATGCAATCCACACTTCTGAAAGGGAAATCATACACCAATCATTAAGACATAGCATGGGTAGTTCAATAGTCAATATGTTGGTTCTGTTGTGGTTCACAATGAACTTCACTAGTTCCTATCCAAATAGTTTTGAATATTGCTGCCAACATCTATGATCACTCAAGGAAATAAAATTCATGAGAACAGAGCATATGCAAAACAGAGCAAGTAAAGATCTCTAAGCAATTATATAATGGAAATCCTAGTCTAAGATGTACTTCTATCATCTAACAGAGTTAAAGCTTTAGCTAATTTAATGTTTTACACTACTCAAAACATATGCTAATGCTAATCTATGAAGAGGCTGACCTTTGTTGGGCGGTGGGCCTTTGCCACTTCAACAAGTTAGCTACTGAAGTCTACAGGAGACTTGTCTTCAACACACACATTACTCTCACTCACATTTCAAAACATAAAATCAAAAATCTCGTTAACAACTAAACTCATACTTAATCATAGATAATCAGAATATAGAGATAAATGAAATTCCATTAATCTTCACTCAAAATATGTTTTGTACTATCATATGCTACTTTACATACTGGTAATATGCTAACTCTCCTACACTTCCACCATCCTTGCCACAACTATTTAATAGTCTTAATCGTGAAACACAAGGAGGTGAAGTGTTTTGCAAATCAATCATTTGTTAAATTCAATCATTCGGTTACATATTTAGCTTCATCGTCATGACACAAAGTGCATGAGGATGAGGCAATCAACAAACTATTATTATCATAACCTTGCTAATCCACCAATTGGCTTAGGCGAGATCTGGAACTTAACTTAGTGCATTAGACTCTTCCATATTAGTACCGGATCATAACAGGTAGATGGTACCGGATCATGATAGTGTGCAAAAGGTGGTACCAGATCATGACAGTGTGTGGCCATTGGTACCAAATCATAACAGTGCATGGCCATTGGTACTAGATCGCAACAGGTAAGATTTTAGTACCAGATGCATTTGGTACCGGATTTGGATAGTGACAGTCTTGGTGCGTAGGTACTGGATAGATGAGTTGGTACAAGAACGCTGGATATCTAGAGGTCAAAGATTTATATATGAAAAATTAAAGCATTAGTACATGGAATATTAATTCCCTAGCTCAATAAATCACAAAATTCATGAATTAACCATACTTTACCTTATGACCTTATTACTGGCTAATGGTAACATTCTTGTCATTCACCCAAGCTTAGGTAGGCCAAAAAGGTATAGGTGAAGAGTATAATAGGGTAACGGGGATGCCAATTTTGGGTCTCAACACCACCCATGGGGCCCCCACACTCCACTGGTTCTCCATGCAACTCGCACCCTCACCGTCCAAGCCATCTCGCACTGGGACACTCATTTCTGTATCTGTACACTCATCCCAAATTATTCTTTATTTATTTGGTAATTGTAAAAATCCTTTGTTTCCATGATTTACTTAGATTTTTATCGTCACCCTCTACGACCTTATTTTTCTAGAAACGCAACCCATGTCTCCCTTGGTTGGGTCATCCACTCTTGTTTACTCATTCTGACATTTTTCATAAACCCCGAGTATCCCACAATCCATGTACCCCTAATATCTGATTTTGTCCACTTTGTCATGCCTCTGGCACAATTTAACCCCATGTCTAGTCATCCCCCTGACACTAGATATAGTTTTATGGTTGCTTCCAATCATCCTTCCAACATACCCCCAACCAAGGATAGTCTTGAGTCTCACCACATCGTGAATTCTTCCATGTTACCTATTGTTAAGCCCTAATATTGGCTCATTACCCCTTAATTGGGGCATATTATATTAGTAATGTTATTTTATTTATGTCGGATTTAGGCCATTAGTTGTAATTATACCTCCTAGTCTCCTATATATACTAAGGAGGCATTTTCATTTTGAATCATCTTGTACTTGAACATTTAAGTGGGGTAAAAGGAGGTTTCCCCCTCGAAGAGGCTTATTATCTGAAATTATCTCTTTTTCAAGGTGTTGAATTCTTTATGAGGTTTTCTCTATGCTATATTGATATTTAGTTTAACATGTAATTTATGTGAGCTCTCAAGGGATGCTGGGGTTTAACTTCTATATAAGACACCTTGGAATTTTTTTCTATAGATTTTTTTCTAAAAGGTTTCAGAAGGAATGAAAAACTGGAGGATTTTTGGTAGATAGATCAAGGTACGTTGGGTTCTAAAATTCAGCTCTGAGGCCTTATACTTCGGAGATACAACCTATACAAGATAGAGGTCTGGAATCATCTGAGAGCCCGAGTCATTCAATGGAATTTTTGCTATAAAAACTTTTTCTGTAACATTTCAGACCCTAAAAATCTGGAGGCCATTTAGAAATTATTAAGTTATCTTTTGGTAAAAATTTTATCTTCCTGGTTCATCTTAAATTTGTATATACTACATTGTGAATGGAATTATCGACTAGTCCTATTGACTAGTCTCAAGAAGGAATGTTCGAGTAAAACAATGATAACTTCCTAAATTATCAAGCTGAGTGGGACTAGTTTCATTGGATAGGTGGAAAGTGCAGCCCAAAGTACTACGGGTGCAAATTTCAAAATTTTATATTAATTATTTTGTCTGGGGCATACTATAGCGTGAGATCTTTTGGAAAGGCCAAAATCGGCAAGCTGTGGGGAAGGTACCGTAAATTACACTTGGAACATACAATTTTGATCAGACACATTTGAATTCACGAGGAGGAAAGAAATATTAAGATAATAACAACATAATAGAGTTTCATACCTAGAAGGGCCAAAACTTGGGAGATACAGCAGAGAAATATTGTCCCATGAGAACCACCTCAAAATCAAGGTTCAAAAGTGATGCCCAGCCAGCTTATGCCACCAAAGGGAACTTCTACACCAAATGACCTCTAGAAAATCCTACTTGTACTCTTGATGAAGGTGAAAGAGAAATGCATAGGGACATAAATGAACTACAAAATAAGATGGATTCAATGGAAGCTAAGCTAGATACTAATATGGATTCAATGGGAAGCTAAGATGGATCTTTAAGATGGATGGTTTAAAAGGGGAGATCATGGAGAGTATTGAAAAATTTACAAAATAGAGAATACACCTAAAAGTGAAAATCCATCCCATATGAAATTCATGATGAGGACACAAGAGGTGAATCAAAGTGGAGAAACTCCAACTTTGGTTGACTCAGGAATTAACACTCAACAAACCCTCAAGGTTGAAGGATACATCAAAAATAAAGGTAATAGTCCTAATTGATTACAGCCGGTGCTCATGAATTTCATTCACTATAAATTATTAAAGATCTCAATTTCTTTGTATATCCATACTAGGTTTCAAGTAAAAGTTACTTGGATGGAGGAAATATAATTTTCTAGGAAAATGCAATAAGATCAATCTTACTATGGGGGAATATGTAATGAATAGTCAATGATTTCTATACCCATGGGTGAATTACTTGAGATGTTTGTCTTAGGAATCCAATGGTTACAATTGTTAGGAACAATGGATTTTAATTTTCCAAAGAACTTTCATGAAATTTTTCATTAGAAGGAAAAGAAATTGAGTTAAAAGGTATCATAGAAACCGGTAAGGTGATAAGCTCTATGACTGTGCAAAATTATTGAAAAAGGGCATCGAGGGCATTGTGCAACTATGCTCACTAGATGTTCAAACATGAAGCCATCTATTCCTCAAGATCTCAAAGAATCATTGATAAGAATTCCAAAGTATTTGAAGATATTCCCAAGGTATTCCCACCCACTCAAAATGTGATCATGAAATTCACCTAACTACTGGGAGTGTTCCTCCTAATGGGGCCATCTGAGGATACCCCTTATGCGGAAAGAGTGAAATTGGAGTGCATGGTTGAAGAAATGTTAGAGGTTGGCATTATTAGACTATTAGAAAGTTCTTACTCTGCAGTGGTAATGGGTATTCAATAAAGATAGCTCATGGCCTATGTCCGGATTATAGAGAGAGCTCCAACAAGATCACTATTAAAGATAATTTTTCCCATTCCCTTCATTGATAGATTATTAAGATGAACTACATGGAGAAATCCTATTTCACAAATTGGATCTTAAGTTGTAGAGGGTATCATCAGTCAGAATGAAGGAAGAAGATATCCCAAAAACAACATTATGAACTCCTGAAGGCCATTATGAAATTTTGATCATGCCTTGTACCCACAAATGAACCTTCACAGCATTCCAAGGGTTGATGAATTTGTTTTCAAGCCCCCTTCCTTGAAAATTTATTTAGTATTTTTGATGATATACTAATCTATAGCAAGTCTTGGGAGGATCATGTGTGACATGTTGACAAGGTGCTACAACTACTAAAGGAGCAACAACTATATGCCAAACCCGTAAAATGTTTCTTTGGAGTAAGGTAGAAATTATTTGGGTCATAATCTCATGAAGGTGTCAAGGTAGACCCTAACAAGATTAAGGCCATTGGGTGATTCCTAAAACATTAGAGAATCTTAGAGGATTTTTGGGTTTGATGAATTACTACCGCCAAGTTTGTTGAACTATGGAAGAATAGCAACACCTTGACACTAACTAAGAAGGATGCATTTTCATGGACTCCAAAGGAAACTAAATATTTTGAACGACTTAAAGAGGTGATGTGTAGAAGCTCTGTCTTGACCACTCCAGATTCACAAAGCCTTTATTGTGGAATGTGATGCCTCCCGAGAAATGGAATTTGTGTTGTCTTAATGAAGGAGGCCCCTAGCTTTGAAAGTCAACCACTCAAGGGAAAGGACTTGAAACCCATTTATGAGAAAAGAAATGATATTAGCAATACTAAAGGCATTGAAGAAATGGCATCCTTACTTAATAGGTAGGCACTTCAAAGGTCAAAACAGATCATGTGATAGTCTTAAATACTTCTTGGAACAAAGACTATCTTTAGAAGAACAACAAAAATGGGTAGCAAGATATTGGGTTATGATTTTGAAATGATATATAAAAAAAGGGAAGCAAAATATTTTGTAAATGAGCAGCACTCTCAATAAATGGTAAATGTTGAGGCATTTCTATTGCTATCTCGATCATCCAACCTGATTGGATAATAGAAGGGGATGAATGGAAGAATAATGAAAAAGTGTGGAATCCCATTCAAAGGTTTACCTTGAGTTGATTACATCGAGATGAATTTACATGGAAAAATGATTCTACTATATGGTACAAAGATGCTTATATTTATGTAAGAACTCCCAACTCAAACAAAGGTACTATTGAGTTGCACACCTCTCCGGTGGGAGGCACTCAAGAGAATTGCACACCTCTCCAGTAGGAGGGCACTCAAGATTTTTGAAAACCTACCATAGAGTCAAGAAAGATTTTTTTTGGGATGGCCTTAAAACTGATGTTCAAAGGTTTGTGGCAAAATGTTTGGTTTTCCAACAAAATAAGGTGGAAACAATTAAGACCCCTGGTATTTTACAACCATTATCCATCCCAAGTCA
The DNA here is from genome assembly GCA_010110895.2 of Picea sitchensis. Taxonomy (NCBI): domain Eukaryota; kingdom Viridiplantae; phylum Streptophyta; class Pinopsida; order Pinales; family Pinaceae; genus Picea; species Picea sitchensis. Next base: position 36,200 of record SNQJ01S0047323.1, on the reverse strand, counting down.
ATGATGGGAGGAGGTTTCCATGGATTGCATCACAGGGTTACCAAAGTCTGAAAGAAAGAGTGTCATCATGGTGATTGTTGATAGACTGACCAAGTACGCACACTTTTGTGCACTCTCTCATCCCTTCAAAGCTAGTAAATTTGCCACCGCATTCATGGAGACAATTCAAAAGCTACATGGAAGCCCAAAGATTATTGTAAGTGACAGAGATCCCATCTTCACTGGACATTTTTGGACAAAATTATTTTCTTGTTTGGGTACTCAATTGCCTCATAGCTCATCCTATCATCCTCAATCTGATGGACAAACTGAGATAGTGAACAAATTTCTAGAAGGCTACCTTCATTTCTTTGTCTCTGATAAACAAACACAATGGTTCAAATGGTTACCCTTGGAAGAATGCTGGTGTTAGCTCCCAAAATGAACCTGTCCCTATGGTCACATTTTGTGGTGGATAACATGACTATTGGTAGTTTTCGCAAATTGGTTTTGAGTTTTTCTAGCTGCAAGACTTAGGTTTTGATTTTTGTCTTAGAAATAAGATGACCCATAAAGGTCTTCTCTTCAAAATTTTCATAAAATGTTTTCAACAACTAACTTGTGCTTAAAAGATCATGGTTAGCTGGTGAAAGTGGCAACTTTCAACAGCTAAGGAGCATTTCTCACAGGTCAATTAGCTGGTGAAAGCAAGGATTTTCAAACATCCAAAGAGTGTTTCTCACGGGGTGCGCGTTGGTGAAAGTGGAAACTTTCAACAGCTAAGGAGCATTTTTTACGGATTGTGCGCTGGTGAAAGCAGGGATTTTCAACAGTCAAAGAGCGCTTCTCACGGGCTATTAGCTGGTGAAAGCAGGAATCATGTTCATTTATCCACGTTTTAAAAATCAAATGATGATACGATCAACCCACGTCATGCAATCAAGAAGGATGCACTGGTGAAAGTGTGTAATCATGAAAACTTGAGTTGCACGTCCAAATCGGATTACAAATCAGATCCGGTTCAGAAAATCATGCTCCACAATCATGGCATCGGGGATGGAAAATTCGAATCCATCATCGCAGGTACAGGAGCTATACTACCTGGCTGATAACATCAAATCGGTTCATTGCTTCCCCAACACGCATAACTCTCAAATGTATCCTATGTTTCTAATGTTCAAAGACAGAGCTGAGTGCTTTCACCAGCGCAAGACCTCGGTCCGAATAGTAGTTTGTTGTGTTGTGTGTGCAGAATTGTTTGGGATTTTGGGTTGTAGGTGAAGAGGAGATACAGTGGGTCTTTACTAAGAAAAGAGTTAGAAATTCTATCTTTCCTACAGATGCATCCAGAAGTCCAGAAACACTTCTCAAACGCAGGTTACATCGAATTTGTTGAGAGGCTGCAGAATGGTTGTCATCAGTCAACAACAGAGGCTTTTGCTAAAACATTTGATGGGAATAAGGCTCGTGTTGGGTCTTTGGAGATCATTTTATATGAAGCTTCCAACACTGCAGCGACCAGCCTACCAAAGTCGGGCCAGAGTTGGTTCAAAACAACTGCCACCAAAAACCTAAATTTCAGAACATATTTGAAGGAAGAGTTCAGGCATAATGCATGGAAAAAGAGAATGTCAGTTTCCCATTTAGAAGATGAGTGGCAGGATCTGTTTAAGGGCATCCAACTCTACATAACCTCAGAGGGCAGGTATGACAAACTGATGTTGCATCACTTCAAGATTTTAGACCATTTCACAGGTAAAACTCTCTTGAACCTGCCTTTCTTCTTGCATAAGAGTTTAACTAAGGTATGTAAAAAGATTAGAGCTGAACCCCTAAGCATGAAGAACACTCTGTGCCACTTTGGCCTTATCAAATTGATCATCATGGAAGAGCTAAGACAGAAGGGAAGGAGCTAGAAGCATTTCCTATTTTGGGAGGGATTTGAAACTCAGACTCAGCCCGTAAATGAACAAGGGAAAGGTGGAAAGAAACAGTTGACTCCTCAAAGCAGTTTGAGGAAGAGGAGGACCTTGTCAGGACCTCCAGAAGATAGAATCTATGGTGTGAAGTCTCATAGGTCAAAGAAAAAGTTGAACTTTGAAACTACTACAGAGCAACCTACAGAGAAGAGAACAAACATATTAAACCTGCCCTACACAGACTCAAAACCAGAGCAAGAAGATGAGAACCCTGTCATCAAAATTCCTAAACATTCAACTGAGTTTGCACAGAATTATAAGACCTTTACTCACACTAAGGAAGGAGAAACATCAAAGAGCACTAAGTTGAAGAAAACATAGAAAATCAAGCATCTTAAAGAGGTAATCGCTCAGCAGGAGCTCTTAGAATGGGTAATCAAGGAAAGATACAAAAAACTGTCTGATAACTTTGCAAAAACCAACGCTGCCTTTGAAAAGATGGCTCTGGAAAGTGTCAAGAAAAATAAAAGAAAACAAAATATCACCAAATATTACAACAGTCTATGGTGGCTAGCAAAGCGCCTCAAAAGAAAAATCAGAAGAATGAAACAAAAGCAAAAGAAAAAGTCCCACCCAGATTTGAAAGTGCTTGCTCAAGTTGTTGTAAACATGCAAGGGGATAAATCAGAGACACATTGAGTTTTTGATGGAATCATAGTTTTGAAGGTGAAAACTCGTTTTGGGCCAAGGCAAAGCTTTCACCAGCACACAGCGAAATTTTATGACCAGTTAGCTGGTGAAAGGCAGCGTTTTCACCAGCTAACCAGCAAATTATAAAGCAAGTTAGCTGGTGAAATAGGAAAAAGCATTTTTTGGAAGCCAAGGATGGAACAGGTCATTTTTCATAGGTTTTAAAGGAGTTCCAGAGTATCAAGGGGATAACAACTTGCTTGCAAAGGACTCGGCATCAGAGATTCGAGGGAATTTTGGGAACCACATGCTAAACAAATTTCCTCAAGTATCGACTATGAACGTTGAAGAAATACAACTGTCAAGACGGGTGCCTTGCCATGTTTCATAACATCACAGGTTCCAGGAGCTGAAGAATACAAATGTCAATTTTTGAAGATTAAAGACAATTTGAATGCTAGTTTAGATATTCAGCCTTTATTATCAAGTTGTTTAGTTAGATTTGAATTGCTATTTTCAAATACAGATCCATGTTTTTAGGATCTGTAAAACTGATTGTAAAAGGCTATAAATGCCTATTTTTGCTAAGAGAAAAGGTTAAAACTGGGAGATATATTTTGCCACTATATAGACTCTTTTTGCAAAAATAAAGTTCAGTTTCCTTTCATTTTCAATATCAGAATTGTCCATCTTTCCTTTTCTATACTTTGTTTCAGTTTATCTTAGTTCATGAAGACTGTTATCTCTTTATTGATCTCATAGACTTGAAATTAAAGGATTCCTCTCTATCTTGCATTAAGCCATGCATTCACTTGTATTTGGAAATCAAGAATAGTGTCCTTCATCCCCTCCTTTCAAATTATTTGATCTGATTATTGTTTCCTGAAAGTACTGTTTCTTTAGATGTGTGATGCGTTGTTTATTACATTGATCATTAAAGACCCCATTGTCCCAAGCATATATACACATTATTTCTAGGTTACCAAGCATCCTTATCCTACAACCCTAAGGAGTTTCTTGGAGTGATAACAAATTGGCGCCGTTGCCGGGGAGACAAAATTCAAGTTCTTCTTTCTTGGGATACGACACAGAGATGATCTTTGATGATAGACAAAGATTAGACATCTTTAATTGGTTGTAATTATCTATCTGGTGACTCCACAAGTTCATCTTGGCTCCTAAGAGGATCAGTACTAGGGCGAATCCTTAAGAATCACTTGCCACGCCAATGCCCAATCCAGAACTAATTCTCAGAAAAGGAAAGACAATTCAAGGTCAAATTTCAAAATCAGATACAAAAGGTAATCCTCTTTTCAGTTCTGGAAAATCTGCTACAGAAAAATTTGAGTTCTTTTCAGAGAGCATTGATGAAAAAACAACTGTAAATTCTGTAGAAGAGAAAATTCATTTTGATCAATAGAAAAATCCTAATGATGATAAATTGATAGATTTAAATTTGATTGAAAAAATACCCAAGACTTTAGAAAGAAGCCATAGTTCTTCTTCCCTTGAGTCTTTTCATTCTCAGCAACACGAAGATCATTTGAACATTTATACTAGCCTCCTTGTTGTTGAACATCTCCTCCCTAAAGGTGAAGAAAATTTAGCTGAACAGCTTGCAAATTTTTACAAAGCCTCTTATCAGACCTCTTTCCCATTAGAAGTTTCACCTCTTTCACATTCCTCCAGTGTTGAAGACTTGAACAATAAACCATCATTTCCCCCACCCTTGATAGTCATGGTTGCACCACCTCCTTTGACTAAGATGCAACAAATCCTAGTTGCTAGGTATGCACCACTCATATTGCCAAACCCAGTAGTAGCCATGCCAATGGGAGACTATCAGAAATATATGCCCAAATTCACAGGTGAAGGCAATGTGTCTGCTAAAGAACATATTGAGGCTTTTTACAGTTATGCTGAAAACCTTAATATTGAAGAAGAAGATGTTTGGACACGAGTCTTTGTCCAAATCCTAGATGGCCATGCTAGGAAATGGTTCAAAGAACTCCCTGCTGGTTCCATAGCTGGAATCGAGCAATTGGATGAGACATTTCTGAAACATTGGGGTGACAGAAGAGATTTTGTCTACTATATCACATAATTCGGAAACCTAAGAAAACAAAGTAGTGAGTCAGTCTCTGATTTCACTAAAAGATTTAACTGGATGTATGGCAAAATACCAGCTAAGAAAAAACCATTAGATGCTTCTGCCATGATCACATATTCTAATGATTTTGATTCAGATTTTTGTTTACTGTTGAGAGAAAGGAGGTCACCAACATTATCCCTCATGCAAGATGTTTCCCTTGAGGTGGAATCAAATATTTTAGCCTCCCATAAGAGGAAAGGAGATTTTGATAGGAGAAGACCAAAGAATGAGGCTTCATCTTCATCAAGTGCTGATCCAAAACTTGATAAAATGGCCAAGATGTTGGAGTCTCTAACCTCTGAGATATATAAGCTCAAGATCGAAAATAAATAGCCTGTGAAGGGAAGAGGCACTTATGATTCTGCAGGCAGAAATCCGAATCAAAATCCCAACAACTTCAGAAGAAATAATCAGCCAACTCAGATCTTGCAAAGAGAAAAGAATCCTACTGAAGATCAGAGGATAAAGGTCCCTCTTCAAAATGTTGTGATGGATGAAGATGATGGTGAAGATCAAGAAGGTGGAGAAGGTAACATTCATTGTGTTGGAGAAGAGACAAGGAAATCTTATCTAACACAACATGACTATGAGGAATCATTGATGACTGAGCAGACAGAAGATAATCTTATTGATGATGGCATTTTCACAACAGAAGATAAGAATAGATATAACCTCCGATCTAGATCTGATACTGCTCAACAAGATGCACCAGCCTTTCCTGAAAAGAGCATATCCCCTATTAAGCAAAAGGATCAGACATCAAAGAATCAACAAGCAAATCCTTCAAAGGTGAAAGCATCAGCTCCTCCCAAAAAGAATGTTGCCCCTGTCAAGCATCAACCTCCAGAAAGTCAGACTCCTGTTGAACAACAAAGAAATCAGGAAGCTCCTTTAAATCAAGTAAAGGTTTCTGATAAAGATTTTGATAAAGTTCCTTATTCTTTTAATTTTGAGGCTGAAATACAAAAAATTAAAATTCCTATTCCTCTAGTCGAGATGATGAAAAATGAAATGTTCAAAAGGGATATCCTCAAAACTCTAGATCCCCAATCGGTATCCCTTTCTGCTGATATCCTCAACATATATGATGATAAGCCAACCATCACTATGGGCCAAATGATAGAAGACAGAGATGAAAGTTGTCCTCCCTTTTACATCTCTCTAAATATTCATGAGAAAACACTGCATAATTGTTTGTTGGACTCCGGTGCTTCGCACAATTTGATG
>SNQJ01S0047322.1:48395-69382 GCA_010110895.2 Picea sitchensis | reverse complement strand
CTTAGGGACGTCTCCCTTGGATTTGCCCTCCTAAATAGAAAGAGCTCCCCATCGAGGTGACAGTGGGTGGGGAAGCTCCTGTTACGCCGGTTTCTACCCTTAACTTAAGCCTTTTAACCTTTCCTACAAACCGTGCGATAACATTTTGGCGCCGTTGCCGGGGAACACTGAGTCTACATTCCTCAACGACATATCTTTTGGTAAAGCCTTGCTTACCTGGCGACTCCACTAGCCTTTCCCCCTATTTCTTTGATAGTTTCAAGGAAACTATCTGGCGACTCCACAAATTAAGAAGAGGCACAAAACCTCCTAATGATTTCCAAAGGGAAGCCCCCTGCCAATTCACCTATTGTCAAATCACCTCTTGGGAAGAGGCTTCCCTCAAACATGATTACTCGCAGTGGAAGGACCTACTCAAATCCTCCCATAGCTACTACTACCACTGTTGTGACCACAACCACTATTTCAGCAAATTCTCCACCCCTTGTCAAGCAAGACCCTCATCAATGGTCTCATCCAAAATGTTACAATTGCTTTGATTTCAGCAATGTTCAAGGTGGAGAACATGACTTGCCTAAGGACACTCACTATTGGTTGCCTTTCTTTTCTGGAAAAGACATTCCTGGAAATTCACATTGGGCTCATTTTTGTAACGTTTTTGACTTTAATTTGGAAGGACAAGCTCACCTAGACACTTTCATGAAGCTTTTTGCAACATCTCTTACCGGAGATGCCAAGAAGTGGATTGAAGGACTCCCGGAGAAAAGCTTAAAGAATGTTGAAGAGCTGCATGGATCCTTCAAAGCTAGGTGGTGCGACAAAGAGAATCTACAAGACCTTTTTTCTCAGTACGAAGACGTTTGCAGGGGAACGTGTGAAGATATAAGAGAGTTCACTGATCGTTTCAACCTTGCCCTCAAAAAGGTTCGATCGAAGGTTGGTCCAGAACAAGCAATCATTGACCGCTACCTATCTTCTCTTGAAGGAACTCTACATTTTAAGGTCAAGGACCATGCGCCAACAACCTTGGAGGAGGCCCAAGAGCTAGCTTTTGAAGTTGAAAGAAAGCTTCAAATTGAAGAATCTATTATGAATTGTGAAGCGTGGGGTCCAAGTAACGATCCTATACCAGAGCCAGAAGAGCCGAGCATCCTCCAAGTTGAGCTACCTAATACCAAAAGAAAATGGAGCTTCCTTCAGAATGATGCTCCTTCTCAAGAACCTCCTTCAAAGAAGGCTCAACCAGAAGATGAAGTTCGTGAAACATGTGAAGAGTTGAATCTAAATCCGGGACAAGATTTATCTCTTTTCATCAATCAAGTGGGAGATCCAATACCAGCAAGACATGATTTCAAGCACTTTTATGTTACTCTCCAAGTAAATGGCCTTCTCCTTCATAATTGTCTTTTGCATCCAGGGGCCAAAGCAAACATAATGACAAAAGAGGTAACGGAGCAATTGGGTCTGAAAGTCTCACTATCTAACACCAAGGATGAGTTCTTCAAAGGAATCATAAAAAATCTTGAAGTGGCTTTTGATCCTTACCTTGATGCTCCTTTCCAAATGGATGTGTATGTTATTGACGGTACTAATAAATTTGGAATTATCATTTGTGATGAGTTTATTGCACATTTGGATGGAAGTATTCACAGGGAACAGGATGAACTCGTTATTCCCCATCCTGAAGGAGGGCAATGTGTCATTCGTAGCAAACCTGTTGCTGGTACAGTAGTTGAAGATCTTGATGAGGTAGATGATCAACTCCTATGCATCAACAGCAGCCTGGATGATTGGTTCATTCAAGAAGGAAAATTGAACATGGATACAATAGAAGAAACAGAAGGAATTTGGACGCTAGAATTCGATGGTTCGCACGCAGGTCATGGAGCAGGTGCAGGAGTGGTCTTGACAGCTCCTTCAGGTGAGGTATTCTATCGCTCTTATAGATTAGAATTTGATTGCACTAACAATGTGGCCGAATATGAGGCTCTCATCCTAGGACTCAACCTGGCCATTGACAAAGGGGCCACTATCTTGAAAGCAAAGGGTGATTCAGATCTCATCGTCTCGCAAGTCCAAATGAAGTTTGCAGCTAAAAACGAGAAGTTGAAGAAATAGTCCAAAACGAAGTTTGCGGCTAAAAATGAGAAGTTAAGAAGATATCGAGATATTACTCAAGGCATTTTGAAGACCTTCATAAAAGTGTCAATAGAAGCTATTCCTCGAAAAGAGAACCATGTCGCAGATGCTCTGGCAGTTTCAGCATCCACTTTGCGTACTCGCTGGCGACCCTCGCATTGATCGGCATACAAAATGGAAGTCCTTTAGGCCTTCCATTCCGTAATAATAACCCGAGCATTGGTAAGTTTTTGAAGATGATGATCGAATTATCAGATTCATGGAGAACAAGAAAGAATTCACGATACACAAATAGAATTTCCCGGTCAATCTATGGACTCTGGAAGTGATAAACTTGCAAAATAACACCTTACCCAAAGGGTGCATCCCTCTGGAAGATCTTTTGATAGACATGATGTTTTCAAAGACTTGCTGAATAACAACAAGTTGAGGAAGCCTTGGAGTTCAACGTTGGTACTGAAATGGATCCAAGAACTGTTAAGATAGGGAAAGGGACTACTGAGAAGGAAGGGTTTATACTGACCCATCGAGAATCTCGTGAGATATCTTTGCTTTGAACTATGATGAACTCAAGGCCTGCGAGGAGATATTCAACACGCTTATACCTGATCGGTGGTTTCAAGCCTTCGACAAAAATTGAGGCATTACAACTCAAAGTTATGTAAGCAAATACAAAAGGAACTCCTTAAGATGGTCGACGTTGTATCATAGCCCCTATCGTATTCTTCTTTGGATGTCAAATCTGTGGTGGTTCCTAAGAAGAATGGAGACATCCGCTTTTGTGTTGACTTCCGCAATCTCAAATCCGCATCGCTAAAGGACAACCATCCTCTCCCGAACATGGAACAACTACTCCAACGAGTCACAGGAGCAGGAATGATGTCAATGTTGGATGGATTTTCGAGATACAACCAAGTCTGCCTTAAGAGGGAGGACCACCAAGACCGTGATTCACCACGCCTTTGGGGAACCTTTTGAAAATTGAATGCCTTTTGGTCTTATGAATGCGTGTGCCACTTTTCAGAGAGCAATAGGACTATGCTCTCGTGAGACCTCTATTCAAGATCATAGAGATTTATCAAGATGACCTCACAGGAGTGTCCAAAGAGAGGAAAGATCATCTATCACATCTCAACCGCCTTTGAACGACGCAGAATATGGCATTTCACTAAAACCCCAAAAAATCTATTTTCTGGATCGATGAAGGGAAATTGTTGGGATGTAGCTTCATTAAGGAGTGAGTCTCCATTGATCCCCGAAGTCCACCACAAAGATGTCCGGCCTCCAAATAACAAAAGCATTGCGCCTTTCTGGAAAGATCAACTTCACACGCAGATTTGTACCTAATTTCGCAGAGAGAATAAAGCCTTTGCGCTAGTCAAGAAAAGACGTTGCTTTCAGATGGAGAAAAGATGCCGACAAGTCCTTTGAAGACATTAAGAACGCTATATCACAAGCACCAGTTCTGATTAGTCCTGATTTTTCACAAGATTTCATCATTTCTCATTTGCGTCCCAGGACACAATTGCAGGGGTATTGATGCAAAAGTGATGCTGATAACTTTGAACATCCGGTGGCTTTCATGAGCAAGGTTCTGAGATTCAATTGAATTACACCATTACGTTAAAAGCGTTTTCCATGCTTTGGTCAAATCCCTCCAGCATTTCTGGAATTATGTCGGCTACAATAAGATCAAGGCTTATGTCCCCAGATCCAAATTGCAGAAGGATGTCCTATCCCAACAAGATTGCATGGGTACCAGAGGAAAGTGGGTATCAAGATTCAAGAATACTCTAATTTTGGAAATAAAACCTACCAAAATAATAAAGGGATAGGGACTGGCCCAGATGCTCATCAAAGCAATCAAGAAGCTATACGATGGGTGAGATGAAGGTGATAAACATCGAGCAAGGAATGTGACAACCAAAGGAATTGAACAGATGAGTGGTACTGACATAGTCTATTACTTGAAGAACTTGTCATGTCCCGAATAACCGGTGGATCACAAAAGAAGAGCCTTGAGATTGAAAGCCATGAAGTATTGCTTAATGGAGAATGGACTTGGATGGAGAAACCCTGATGGTGTTACACCATGCGTGAACCTAGATGAAGCCAAGAAGATCTTGAAGGAGTTACATTCGGGATATTGTGGTGGGCATTATACCGCATCGCACTTCAATCGCCCACAAGATTTTGAGAGCGTGGATACCATTATCGACCATACCTCGTGATGCCTCCACGATGTCCCCATCCCTAACCTTGCCAATTCTTCTCACAGTGCAAACCTAAGCTCCCTACTAACCTTTAAAACCTGGTGGTAGAAGCACCTTCAGCAGTGGGGCCTGGATTTTTATTGGCGAATTCAAGGACAACTCAAGTAACAGACACCGATGGATTTTGACCGCTACGCATCATTTCACCAGATGGGTTGAATCGATTCCCACAAAGAAGGCCAATCAAGAGGTTGTTATGAATTTTAGAAGAACTAATTATAACACTGGGCTAGTACCTACCAAGATCACGCTGATAATGCCAAGGCTTTCGGGCCTTACGCCCGTTGAATTTTGCTTCAAATATGGTATCACCCTGTCCCATTCCTCAAATTACTATCCGCAAGGAAACTAAGAAGCGTAATCAACCAATAAGAATCTTATGAATATTTTGAAGAAGGTGGCTGAAGAAAAATAAGAAGTCATGGAAACAAGAAGTATGCAGATGGGCGCATAGAATAACAACGAAAACCTCCACGGGAAAAACTCCTTTGAGCTAGTATATGGACTTGAAGCAAAAACTCCCTGTAAATCTCCAAATACCCATTCTTCGACTTGCAATGACGATACCTGGGATGCGAGGCAATCCAAGGAAGAATAAACCAAATTCGGTAGAATTGGCCCAGACTCAAGAATTGCCTTGGGTCGATGATAAAGAATCAAGAGAAAGTTAATAACACCTTTGATCACAAAGCCAGAGGTAGGAACTTTGTTGAAGGGTATCCGGCCCCATGGGACAAGAGAAAAGAGAAGCCCGGTATGCACAAGCAGTTTGACAGCCTGTGGGGAGGACCTCATGTTTAATCGTATTGTGCAGTGGATAAACTCTATAATTTGGAAACAATGGAAGGAGAAATCTTAAAGTTACCAGTAAACGCTTTACACATACGCTACTATCCTCCAGATACATGATCATGCAGGTAAGTAACGATTTTCGTGTATTATACCGCATTGATTATTAATCGCTATATGCACTTTTGTTTGTTGTCTTGTTTATATCACCTGATATGCACATTTGCTTACCGCCTATATGCACATTTATATATAATGTTGCTTTATAAGTGGCAATAACACCCCATCTCTTGTTGGCCGATGCCTTTTGCGAGCAAGTCACAGGTCTACGTCAAATATTGCTGAGGTTCTCATACGCCTGCAGTTAGCGCATGTCCCCAAGTTGGTTTTCATGTTATCCCCGATATTGGATGTATCCAGGAGATGGCGTCTCGAGGCCCACATGGTTCTAGACATGGAGTACCGAGAGCGTGATGGTTCGAAAGATGGTCCCCGAGGACCACTTTTCTTCTCAACTGCATTTGTCCCGCCAGCTAGCATTCTCCATCACTACTTTGGGCTTGCATGTAAAAGGTTCTTGCTCCATGAGGCACCATCTAAGCACGCGGTATGTGTCATATTTGATCATTATAACTTTCTGTATGTATGCATCGTGACTTTATTTCTGATAACTGCTTTGATTTTACACTAACCCACTTGACCATTGTTAGTGGATTGACTGGTAGCCTAGTAAGTTGGTATTCATGGTTTGGTTAGCCACCAAAGGGGGTTTGAAGGATCATCGCCCCGCTTCATGCTTTCACTTTTCCATCTTAAACCTCCGCCATCTATCCCATTCCCTAGTTTGGCCATTAGGAGGACCACCCGTACATCTTGTCTTAGGGAAGAAGGGGCTAAAGGCCCAGAGGTAAAAGCAAGCCGGGTAAAGATAAAAGCCATAGGAAATTAAAACCTAGAGATGCTTTCTCAGGGATCCCCGAAGGCAGTAAAAAGGCTCTCATAAGAAACCGAGGGACCCTAAGAAAAATGATAAATAATAAAAGTGAAAGACTAATCGAGAGGATGGGAGGTCTCATCACGAGCCTACTTCCATTATGTTCATAGTATTTATGCGATGACATTGCCACTATCCTAAGTTACCAAGCTGTAAGTGCTGACCTTTGGGTTGCATGGCCAAAGGAAGGGGGTCTCATCAAGAGCCGCCCTCTCATTTTTTGTGAAGATACTAGTGGGTAACATCACGTACCGCCACCTAGCCAAGGCGCTGGGTCCTCGAATAAGGCTTGTAGCAAAAAATAAATAAAGAAAGATAAGGCAATAAGGGCTTGAAAAATTGCATCCATGATCGTACAGCCATTCTACAAAGGCACCCACAGACGACAATTCTAAATATTCTAGGTCTAACTATAACCAGACATCCCTAAAACCATATCAATACGCCACTATACATGTTTTGATAACCTTTGAGGAAACTTCCCAGCCTGGTGGGTATTGACCCAATAGGCTGCCCTTCGGGTTGCTTTGACTTTGTATGGTGGGTCTGCAGGCCTTTGAGCTCTTTGAAGATTTGTTAGGTGTGTCATGCATATATTTGATAATCTTAATGATGAAATTTACTTACATTGCTGGCGATGTTTTGACTTATGAGCCCACGGAGGGTGTAGTCTTTGATGTGCGTGACCATGCCCAACGGGATGTGTACTGTGAGGATCTGCGGCATTGCTGGGGAGATGACTGGCCTGGGACCTCCATGGGGTCAAGAGCCCATCGATGGACGCTGGGATGGCGAGGCAGATCATGTATGATGAGCCCATGCACGTAGAAGAAGAAGAGCACCCTCGCCAGGACGTCCTTGGCATAGATCAAGGCTTATGGGGATCAACCGACAGTGGATCGGACCATGATGCATGTGACGCCACCATTGATACCGGACGATTTCTGTGGCACGTGTGGGCAGCCTTTGATTTGCTAGTTTGGCAACGGTGGTACCACAGTCGGAGGCCCAGGAGGGGCAACGCTCCACTCATTTGGTGGGTTATCATGCCCTAAAGGGCTAACGTCTCACCAGGGGCTTGGATTTTGTCTTTTGCTCATTTTGGCAATTTAGCATTTAAAAGTGACAAATGATTTAAAATTGGACTGTAGCCATGTCGGCTATTTTGTAGACCTAATTTAATTTTAAGGTCAACGCTTTGTATAAATAGAGGATGCTTTTCCCTCTTAAGATCATAACACAACTTGCTCACATTTGAGAGAGACTTCCATCTTTGTCTTGCATTTTTTGGTCTCCTGGAGAAGGTAGCGCAACTTTGAGGTCTTGTTTCTGCGAAGTGGTGTTTTTGCCATTGGAAGGTTTACAACTAGGGATTGGATTAATGTTCTCTTCAAGTGATCTTGTAAGTGTATTTCTTCAAAGATTCTTGAATGAATAGTTGTTGTCTTTACATTTTACATTCATTGTATCTTGTTTTTAACTTTAATCCCTTGAAACCCTAGGGAGTCTACAATACGCTAGGTTGAGACTTCATGTCCCCATTAAAGCATTAGCTTCTAACCATTTGATTTTGAGAGAGTTTAGCCTAGCCATTGCTACACTAGCTCTTCTTGTGCTAGTTTTGAGTAGAAATTGGCAGGACGATTCTAGGCTCAAATTTCTTGCTACACCTGTGGTTTGATTCTAGGGTTTGAGAAAGCCTTGCCTTTGCAACACTTTTTCAGCCATAGGTTTCTATTCCTGCTTAAATAAGCGAAGGAAGCAGCATGAAAGGATTGAAGCTCTAGGCTCAGTCAGCCTTGCTACACCTAGGTTAGTCTCTTCTTCTTAGGGTTAGGATTAGTAGCCTTGCCTTTGCAACACCACTAAAAACCTAGTTCTCTTTGTCCTGATTTTGAAGACCTTCTAAACCATTAGTTACCTTTCTTGACTCCATTAACCCAAGGCACTAGGTCTAGGAGTCTTTTCTTGAGCTTGCTGTGACCTTTCAACCTTCAAACTCTTCAAAATTGCAAAACCCTAACTAACTTACTCTAAGTTAAGACTCTAGTTTATTTTGGACTAACTTTAATTGGATAGCGTGAGGCCCTTTTTAAAGTTTTCTTGGATAGAAGGGTGCTTCATCTCTCTCCCTTTGTAGCTTGTTGAATTGTACTTTGGTTGGTTGATGGCTCCAAACGCCCACTTTGGCTAGCTTAACCCTAAAATAACAACAATATCCCAAATTGTGACGCCATACATCACTTCAAAACTTGCTTAAGACCCTGTAATGTTTTGTTCTTTGTCACTTTCTTTGGATTGATGAGCCTTTGACTTCGACGATTGATTGCGCAAAACTGGCTCTCTTTTCCTCTTTGATTTGGACTTGTTGACAAAGTTTCTGATCAGTCACACCGTAAATATTAGCATAGGGCCGACGCCATACCCTTTCATTTACACCAACGCTAGGATTGTTAGCGTTTCATTGATTGGCATTGAGTTATTGTTCATGTTCTTAAGCTAATTGACAAAACGCTCTAACTCTTTGTCACTTAATTTACTCTTAGTTTAGCCCACGCCCCCACCCTCATTGCCAAGTAAGTAATATAGGTGATGTGGCGTGATTGTATATGAGCATTGATTTGACAATTGCATTGATGATAAAGGATACATGGTTTAAATTGCACACATTGAATGCTATTTGTCCTTATGCTTTATCAGAAGTGATTATAGTCTTTGTTTTATTAGCCATCATTGACTTCGGCTAATAATAGCATTTAATAATCGCTCATGTACTAGAGATAGTCAATGGTTTTATGAAGTACTAACCCACCCAGCAAGACTTAGTTGTTATTGTTTTGTCTCAGAACAGTGCTTCAAGAAGATCTTACTCTTTGTGGACTGGCCTTTGGGCATCAACTGTGGAAGGGTTTCTCCTTTGACTTTATCTTTTAGCCTTCCCTTATCCAGATTGACATTAGGGACGCTCCCTCGACTTCCACCCTCCTAAATAGAAAGAGCGCCTCATCGAGACAAGGTGGGAAGCTCGTTGTCACGGTTTCACCTTTGACTCAAGCTATTTAACCTTTCCTACAAACCGTAAGTGTATAACAAACCCATATAGAGCTTTCTTCAAATTGCACACGAAGTTTTTCTATCTTCAACTTCAAACTCTTGTGGTTGTCCTATGTACACTTATTCTTGAATGACACCATTTAAGAAAGCTGCTTTCACATCCATCCTGTGCAACTTCCACTTCCATTTTGGTCAGTAAGAGCTTGCGATGGTTTTGATAGAAGTGTATCTTTCAATGTGAGCAGGATTTTCTGCCTCACAGATGTTGTATTTTGTATATCCACTTGGAAGATACCAATATTTGTTCTTGGTTTGGGAACTACTTCCCACACATCATTCTTTGGTAATGGATCAGTATTCTTCTTTCATGACATCTATCCATTCTTTCTTTCCTCGAATTTCTTCAAAGCAAGTAGGTTCCTTATCTACAAAATCACACATCAAGGCCACATAGATAGAGAATGGCTTAGGCTTCTTACTTTGTCACATGGTTCCTTCTAGGGAACCAAACTGTGATCTTGAATGTTCCCTCTCAGCTTCAAGCTAGCTTTCTTGTGAGAGATCGTCATATGAGGAGGTATTTGAGATTCTATCATATCGCGGATCTTCTCGAATCTCATCATCGGGGGTAACCGCAAATTCCTTCATGGGTTTTGCAACTTTGGGAGCTGCTGTGTGTTCTCTATAGACTTTCTAATCCAGTATACTTGATCTTCGAAAGGCCGTGACTTCATCAAATGTTACGCCTCTCATTGATCTCAATATGATCGTAACTTGGTATGTAGATTCTGAAAGCCTTAGAGGCCTGCTGTCCAACAAATGTTCCCTTCTTTCCGGCTGATCCAACTTAGTTCTCTTTTCTTCGGAATGTGTACAAACCGGACAACCAATATTTTGAGATGGTTTACTTCCGGCTTCTTTCTAGAGAACATCTATTCAGAGGTTTTGAACCCAAGTGCGTGAGTGGGATAACTGCTCTCGTGACATACATCAAGCATTCTTGTCGCTTCAACCCATAAGTGCATTAGAAGATCTTGATCATGAATCATAGTATCTACTGCTTCCATAATCGGCCCTATTTTCTTTCTTTCTACTACACTATTTTGTTGAGGACTAAATCCCATATCTCTCGCAGAAAGCTTCCAAATTCATTTGAAGTGTACTTTCATCCATTATCTGACCTCAAGGCTTTTGATTCTCCTTTCGGAGAGGTTTTCTACCAAGGTTTTGAATTCATTGAACTTTCCAAGTACTTCATCTTTGACTTCAAGAGATTAAACCTAAGTTTTACGAGAGTAATCATCAATAAACATACATAGTATAAGACACCTGCTTAGAGAGGTTGATGGCACTGGACCACATACATCTAAGTGGACAAGTTCCAAATTTTTTTTTTTTTTTTTTTTTTTTTTTTTTTTTTTTTTTTTTTTTTTGTTCTTTCCTTGTGCACACCCTTTGCATACACCTTCATGATCAACAACGCTTAGTTCTCGTAAACCCAGAATCACCTTGCTTACATATGGTAAGCTTTGTAGTTGATGTGAGTTAGCCTTCTATGCCAAAGTTCACAAGGACTTTCGATAGAGTGAGTCAAGGCTACATCCAAGTGACCTTTTAACTTATACAAAACACCTTCTTCTATTCCAACAACCGTGATCTTCGAGTAGTTTTTCCTTTAGACCATAAGAACTTCACCATCTACAAATGCAACCCTCAAAACCTTTCTTATCTAGAGCGAATAGAGTAAGTTCTTTTTCAAACCCGATACAAAGAGTACATCCTTCATCTCTATTGAGTTTCCTGAATCAAGTTTTAGGTGGCTTTTCCAACCTTTTGATTGGGTACTCATAATCATCTCCAAATGAAACTTTATTGGGGAAGTATTTTCAGAATCGGAGAGGTTTTTGATCCGGTCATGTGCTTGGAAGAACCATCATCTATGAGCCAAGTATCCTCTGTGTGTCAGCTGCATCCCAGAGAGCTTGAAACAAAACATATTCTTCAATCTCTTCTTTAGCTAACTTCTTGGGTGGCTCATCATCTCAGCTTGCATGGGCATGATGTGTTTTGTTATTTCTCCTCTTGTATTCTTCTTTGGTAGGACAATTCTTAGCAATGTGTCCCATCTTATCAGCAGCCAGATAACGCTATAGGAGGAAAAATCTTTTTTGCCTTCTTTGACCTTTATGAAATTTCTAGAATCTCTTTGGAGAGTGAGACTCTTTATGAAGGTGAGTCTCGAAAAACAGAGATTCTCCCTTTCCACCCTTAGCATGAGTAGCTAGGGCTTGATGTTCAACTTTTAATAGAACGATTTCTAAGCTAGCCACTCTTTGTTTCTTCTTGAACACATTCTTCCCATAAACCATCAAATTGGAGTTTCTCTTTCTTGCACAAATAGTTTGGATGAAGGCATCCCAAGGTCTTGTAGAGACCATTAAGTGTTGTCATCAATGCAGTTCCTCAGACGGGTTGTCTCAATTGGCTCTAACTGCTCCCTTGAATTGAGAAACACTGGAGAAATAGTATTGAATTATTTCTCCTTTTGCATTCTTGTATTCTTGAGTTGGGTTCTCAAGTTCATCTTTCATTGATGTCTTCATCCACATTCTTAGGGCATTAAACATATATTTTGGAGCATTCTTAGAAGACACTTGAGGACCTGAGTGGTTTTTGGGTTAGAACTTACTTATTAGGAGATGCTCGGATTGAGGAAAGTTTGTTTGAGGTCGGAGAAAGTTTGTTGAGACGGAGTGTACCATTTTGAAAATTCCAAGTTTTACCCCCTTGAAACTTGACCTGAAAGCAATTCTGACTAGCACACACACACACACACACACACTCATTTTTAAGGTCACGCATCAAGCCAAAGACACCAAATTGGTATGAGACCCCCTTGTTTGTGGGACAAGGACCCCTCCGGCCTAACGAGATTTGATCGTAAAGTCTACTTAAGCGTATACATACCCTACCCTCCTCGATTTCCAAGAACCTCGTGGACTTTAAGAGGAAACACATGTTCTTAACCATTAGTACTTTTGGTACTAGTTTGGTTTATGAGCTTTCAGGCTACCAAAACTAGGGTACCTAATTTTCTATAGGAATCCAACAAAAGGCCTGACTGCCGCCAAAAAATGCTCTAGGGCAAGGCACACTTCCTGTGTGTGGTCTTTGGTAAAAAATTCTTCTTTAGTGAAAAGCCCTAAATTTTCTGTACGACAACAAAAACGTCTAGATACCCAGTGAAACATGCTCTATTCAATCAAGCTCCGATACCATGTTAACTTTTATCGCTTTTATTAGGGTTATTTCCAAATTTCATGAGCATTCAATGCATTTCCAAAACAATCGTATAAAGAGGATCACCGGAAAGAAACACGATCACAAGGTTCACAACATTTTATCTTGGAACCCTCATGGGGAAGAAAAACCTAGCAAAAATTCTCAATAATAGATTTCCAATGAAATGCCAAGACTAAGACCAAAACACCAAAGACACACCAAGAATGAGCATGTGCCTCTCTCTACTTCTTCTTGCAACTGCAACTGTCTTCAAGATATGCGCATTAGATGATCAGAGTGAGTGTGTTCAATGAGACACCATCCTCACATATAACTACAAGTTGTGAGGTGGCACTAAGGTTGCAAGTCTCACCTGTGGTCACTCCTAGAATAGGCTAAAACCACTTTACAAATGAAATAATTTTACAAATACCACCATACAAATAATACATGTTGACCAATCCAAAAGGGGATTTGATCTATAAAGACCCTAATTTGCCAGTCAACCCACAAAAAGGGATTTGATCTGTACAATGACTCAAATATAAGTAGAATATTCTTCTGCTGGCCAATTCAAGAAGCATTGTTAAGGGTGGATCATAGATCTAATTTGCATCCCTCTCTAGATGCAGTCGGACAGGACCACATGGACCTGCTGATGCCTAGTTTGACCGCTTTATCAGCTTGAGGGTGCTGCCTGTACCGACCTGAGGGTCTTGCTTGTATTAGCCCCAGGGTGCTGCTTCTAGCTACTAGCAGCTTCAGGGCCCTGCCTGAAGCAGATCGAGGTTTCTGCTCAAGCAAGTCATAAGTTTGATGTGGGTTCATCTAAGTGCCAAGGAATTTATATGCCCTCAGGAACCAGGCATTGCAGCATCTCAAAGGTTCTCGCCCTTGTCCCCTGCTGCTTGGATGGCATTTCCAAGTGAAACGGTGACGGCAAGATGGGGGACAATCCTAAAAAAGATTCAGACTTGAATGAACCGTGAAGTAGGGGTCTCAGAGTTGATTGGATCCCTGAAATCAGAACATGGCTTACTGTACAGCTTGACCACCACCCCACTAGAATAGAACCCTCCAGAAGGGGAAGTTTTATGGGCTGATCTCAGTTAAAACAATAATGGAAAAGGTAAAAGAGCTCGACAGGAATGACTGAAGCAATCTGGATATCATAAAAAAGTTGGCATTCAGGATGAGTAAAGCATAGTTTGATAGCCACTTACTCAGAATCCAAGACAGCGGCAAAAAGGATGACATCCAATGCATGAAAGTCAGGCTTGAGAAGGCTGAAATAGAAAACCAGCAGCTGAAACACTGCATACAAGTGCTAGAAGATACTGAGTGCAAGAGGATAAGGAGGTCCTTGAGGAAATGAAGATTAACTATAAGTTGGAGGTCCTTGAGGAATTGAAGTCACTCATGGTCAAAGTCAAAGAAACTGAAACAGAACTCGAGGAGGAAATAAAATATTTCAAAAGAATGGGCAACCCCATAGAGGTCATTCAAAGAGACCTTATAAGGGAAGTGAAAAAAGTAGTGCAGGAAGAACAAGAAAGGCAAACATGCTTACCAGCACCATTGTAAAAGGTGTAAAAGAGAGGTGAGGAGGACTCAGCAGAGGTCACAAAGTGATTTATCAAAGATGTGTTGGGCTTGTTATCAAAGGATTTGTACTTCTGCAAAGCCCTCCACAAGATCCCTATTTTGTGTAACAATTGGAAGCTTCTACCACCGTCACCCTGGTAGATGCTTCCCTCCTTTGACTGATGGAAGTAGGTCCACCACAAAGGAGGCTTCCCTGGTGACCTCAAGGGATCAAATAGAAAGATTAGCCGAGCCTACGACCCCCCTATCTTGGTCACCTGAAGGTTAGGTCTAGGTCTAGGAGAGGTAAGAAAGATAACGAGACAATTAGTTGACCTGTATGAGACAATAAATTATTCAGAGCATAATATAGACAATCGCCAAGTTGTATAGTTCATGAATGACCTCTTAGACACTAGATAATCAATAAATTCAATGGCTGTTGCAAAATTACAGCATTAAAACAATGTATAACAACAATTAATGTTTTGTAACAGTAGCAAGAAAATGTACTCAGAAATGCAGTAATTTAGCATGGAAAACAAGCCTTCAACATGTACAATAATATCCAATTGGTAGACTTGAATTCTGAGTATCTTAAGCCACTTTTCCAAGTAAGTATTCAGAAAATTGAATTAAAAATCAGTGGCTGTAGCCAACTTTTGTAGCAACAGCAATAAATAGCATTAGTTTGCTAAAGTTAGGGTTAGAGGTGTTAGTAAGATCGTTGAGAGAGAAAGAATACTAATTCTAAATGCAGTTTTCACCACAAGAGGAGCCTTAGACTAGTGCCGTTGTCTTTTAGGGCTTATGGAGTCGAGCATGCAAAACCTTGAAGATTGAGTTAGATGATAAAGAAGAATGAGGTTTAAACCCTAAGGTTCCAAGCCTCTTGGGCCTTAGGACTAAATCTTCAAGAAAATGATCCCTAGGGCGTGTTATCGCACAATTTTGTACTTGCCCAAAAGCCAAAGGCAAGTGAACAATAAATTGGCGTAACAGGAGGTTGTCCTATCACCGTCACCTAAATAAGACACCTCTTTCTCTTTAGGGGTGAAAGCCCAGGGGAGACGTCCCCGGTGACCTGGGGATTTGAGAAGGCAAAGGTAATAATATCAAGAAAAGTTCTTCCCCTCTCCTCAAGTCACGCTGATCAGAAAGTCCCAAAGGTTTAATAATATGAAGCAAATATATGCTTAAGTGTATGTACCTGCCTAGAACAAGACAACAAGAAAACACTATTTGCAAGTAACAATTGATATTAGTGCTTTGTAAAACCTTGGACTTTCAATAAAAGCAATGAGTTGATATACAAGATGAAGCAAATGGAAATTTATAATAACAATGTATATATATTGATAGCTTCACAATTATGCCTTGAACAAGCTTAAAAAATGACCCAAAATGGTAACCTAGAATTAACAATATGCTAGCACTTGTCAAGAGCTAAGAAGGCAATGTAAAAATCAACTTTAACACTTCTTTTTAGAAGCTTTTACTGCTGCAATATATGGCTGTAGCTTACTTTTGTAACAACAGCAAGAATGTTAGTAAGTTAGTCTAATCTAGGGTTAGGAATAGTTAGCAAAGAGCTTGAGGTAGATGGTTTGAGGGTTGTTTTCATCAATCAATCAAATGCAAGGTATAAACTAGTGCCTTTAGGGTTAATGGAGTCACTTTTTGCAGCAACAATCTTGAAGGAAACAACTGATAATATGTGAACTAGAGACAAGAGAGAGAATGGTTGAGGTGTTGGTAACCCAAGGCCTTAATCATCAAACCCTAGAAGGAAAACGACTACTAAGAAGTAGGTAACCCTAGGCCCTAGCGGTTTTCCTTCTTCTTTAGCTCAAGCTTGAGATAAATAAAAGCTTAATGAAGCAATAGTGTTAGAGTGCTACAAAGGTAGGGCTCTAGCATATGCTTCAATGGAGGTGTCTTCTAGCAAAATCAAGTAGGTGGATAACTATTGAGAAGGACAATAACATGTGCTTAATCTCGTAGGGTTTTACACTAGCAATTTCATAATCTTAGTAAATGCAAAGTAAAAGATACCATAACCATTCAAAGAAAGAAGAATTGCAGATTTTCACTTACATTCCCCAAGAATAATCTAGCAATATGCCCTAGTTGAAGACTTTCCACGATGAAAATGCCAAAATACACCAAAAGAAGCCTCCTCCAAGAGTTGCACACCGCTTAATTTCAGCCAATAAGCCTTAAAGAGGTCAAATTTCAGACCTCACACTTGTGTGAGTGAAAGATGATGAAAAAAATACAAGGGATTATTTCCTTATTTATTTAATTCAAATGACCTTTAATTACAAATTAGGTCCAAAAGGTCGACATGGCCATTTACATCAAATATCCAGTTTTTTACATAAAATTGACAAATTAAACCCTAAACTGTTTAAAAGAGGTGATGTCATGCCCTTCTAGGGTGATGTTGGGCCTCCTAAGTGAGACGTTGGACTCCGAGAGCAAAACGTTAGGCCTTCCAAGGCCTCCGGATCATGCCACACGTGCCACTTGGCACAAAATTGCCTCCATCGTGTCCATCTAACACTCGGTGACGTCAAGGGTCACAAGGGTGACGTCATGGGCCTTCCAAGGCCAACGTTTAGGGGAAAAGGCAAGACCCCCCTGGGTCCAGGCCTGCCAAGGTGTCTCTGGTAGAACGACCTCCTCTCTCTCCGGTGCAAGCCTCTGGTATATGTCTGCCCCTGGCTGGAGTCTCAACATCCATTTGGTGGGCTTTTAGCCCGACGGAGTTCGGAGCTAATCATTTCCCCATATGTACCTGTCCGTCGGGCGTGGTCTCGCAGTAACAACAAGTACGCCCTCCATGGGCTCATAAGTCATAGGGATCATAGCTATGTCAATCACATCTATTAATCAAGTTACCCAAACAAGTGCACAAAGACATTATGCTATTCTACAAGCTAGGTTTGGAGAGGGTTCCAGGACGTCCTATTGGGCTAATTCTCCATAGGTGTGGGGTGTTTCTAGGTGAAAGAACAATCTAGGTCATGTAAGTGCATGAGATGGTGTGGGGGATGTTTGGGCAAGGGGTGCAGTGATGACAGGGAAATGTAGGTCTTACCTGTGGGTGCCTCTGAAGAGGGTGAGCTGCACCTTATCATGGATGCAATTGTTTCCTAACCCATTCAATGCCTTTTTTACTTTTTATCTTATTGCTTTTTCTTTCAAGAGAATAGTTGGGGGACACTGCCCTGGCGTGGTGACCAATGGTGACAGCGTTACCCACAAGCATTTCACGGAGATGAGAAGGCTGGCTCGTGATGAGACCCCTTTCTCTTGGCTATGCCACCAAGAGCCACTACCCTGGCATGGTGACCAGATGAATAGTAGTGTCATACCGCTACATGCCCATGGACCTAATAGGCTGGCTCGTGATGAGACTCCCTATCCACCAACTAGGTCTTGAGTTTTATCTTTTTTATGGGTCCCTTCTTTTCTTGCTCAGAAGCCTTTTATTGCTTTCTCAAGGATCCCTCGGAGAAGAATCTCAAGGTTTGATCTTTGGCTTTTAACTTTTGCCAACTACTTTTACCCTCTGGGCCTTTAGGCCCTTCTTCCCACAAGGCAAGGTACAACCCTTACTAGCTTGGCAAATCCCATGCTCGAACCATGTAGGGGATAAACGAGAGGGAAGATGATGAAAAGTGATAAGCATGGAAGGAATGGACGATGACCTTTCATAAACCCACCCAGTGGCAACTCACTCCTAAGGGAACTAACTTGCTAGGGCATTCTGTCATCCCCCCCAGGTATGGACAAGTCAAAGGGCATAAAGTCCAAGCACACATCATGAAGCAAAAGAGAATTAAATGAACATATTCAAATGCTTTGAGAATCGGAGTGACACATACCATGATACTTGGACTCATTACCTCATGGAGCAAGACCCACTGCTACTTTATAACCTGGCTGATGGAATGGATGTCGTTGTTGTAGACAGAATGGAGGCACTGAAGAAGAAGGATGGGCCCTCCAAGGCTAGGCTCAAGTCAATATGGCTCTCGATACTTCATGTCTATGGCCTATGGGCCTCAAGATATAATCTCCTTAGTTATCCCTACGATAGGGGATAATAGGGTGCAAAGATGTTAAGTTTTTACTGCTGTTATTAGGTTATTTCTAAATTTCATGAGCATTCAATGCATTTCCAAAACAGTATAAAGAGGATCACTGAAAGAAACACAATC
Source organism: Picea sitchensis (assembly GCA_010110895.2). NCBI lineage: Eukaryota > Viridiplantae > Streptophyta > Pinopsida > Pinales > Pinaceae > Picea > Picea sitchensis. The sequence continues at coordinate 51,038 of SNQJ01S0047322.1, read as the reverse complement.
ACAAGGTACATAACATTTTATCCTGGGAAACATTCATGGGGGAGAAAACCCAACAAAACTTCCTCAATAATATATTGCCAATACAATGCCAAGACTAAGACCAAAACACCAAAGACAGACCAAGACCAAGCATGCGCCTCTCTTCTCCTTCGTTAGACTTCTTCCTGCAACTACAACTGCCTTCAAGATATGCGCACTAGATGAGTGAGTGAGTGTGTACAAATGAGACACCATCCTCACATATAAATATAAGTTGTGAGGTGGAGCTAGGGTTGTGTCTCTTCACTTGGTGGAGCGGACTTCTCCTAGAAGTGGCTAAAACCACTTTATAATTACTAGGGGCTGACTTTACAAATACCACCATACAAATACAGTTTGACCAATCCACAAAAGGGGATTTGATCTTATACAAGACTTGGCTTGATCAATTTGCAAAAGGGGATTTGATCTATACAATAATAACTCAAATATAATTAGAATATTCTTCGAAGTTACAATATTTCAACGCTCCCCCTTAATGAGAAGGGTATTCTACTGACATGACTCAATACAACATCATCAAGAGAAGGAGAGGGCAACATTATCATCAACATCTAGAACACTGGCTAACGCATCTATAAATCATAAATCATTGGAAGTTTTTCTCATCATCAATATCATCATCGTTTACAGCATGGAGTTGGAGTAACATCATCATCATGAAGTTGGAACATCAACATCAATAGCACGAAGCTGGAACAACATCATCAACAACACAAAGTTGGAACAACACCATCAACATGTGGCAACAAAACGAGGCAGGTGCATCAACAACATTTGTGGTACTCTGACAGACCGTCCTTACCGGACCTTCGGGATCTGCCCATGAATCATAAGATTCCCCAGGATATAAAATCCTAACAAGCTACCACGTGGTAGTTTGACAGATCGTCCTTACCGGACCTTCGGGATTTGCCCAGGAATCATAAGATTCCCTAGGATATAAAATCCTAACTGAGCTACCACTATTGACCACAACTGGCATATACATGCACAAGTACTCTAACAGATCATCTTTGTCGGACGTTCGAGATCTGCCCAGGGATGATCAATCCCCTAGGATATAAAATCCTAACGGAGCTATCCGCTGTTGGTCAGGATACCATAGTATCATCAACATCACTCCTCCTTTCGGACTACACCAAGATTGTCTCGGAAGTACTCAAACTTCACATGAGACAGAGGCTTGGTCAACACATCTGCATCCTACTCTTATGTGCCAACATATTGGAGCTTTACAACTCCCCTTTGTACCATATCATGAATGTAGTGGTACCAGATCTCTATGTGATTCGACTTATCTTGGAACATTGGGTTCTCCGTCATCTTTATAGAGCTCTGGTTATCACATAGAATTATGGTGGCTTCTATCTCCAGATCGAACAGACCTGTCAACAACTTCCTAAGCCATATGGCTTCACAACTGGCGAAACATGATGCAATGTACTTCTCTTCTGCCATGCTGAGAGCAATAATGGATTGCTTCCTGCTTTGCCATGAAGTTATGGCTGACCCCAAACTGAAACAACATCCTGAAGTGCTCTTACTGTTTGAAGCACTTACAACCCAATCTGAATCAGTATACCGTACAGTTTGAAGTCATGATCTTCAATATAACAGAGACCATAATCCAAAGTACCCTTAAGGTATCTCATCACATGCTTTGTAGCTACAAGGTGAACACGTCTGGGCTCCACCAGATACTGACTCAAGGTGTTTACAACAAAGCATATATCTGGCCTGGTATTGGTCAGATACATCAACGATCCAATAATCTGTCTGTATAGAGTAGCATCAACCAACTCTGACGAAGTATCAACCAAGAGCTTCAAATTCGTTTCCATGGGTGTGGTCATGGATTTACATTCCAACATGTCAAATCTCTTTAGTATTTCAACTGCATACTTCCCTTAGTTAAGGAAGATTTTCTCTGGGCTCTGCCAAACTTCAAGACCTAAGAAATAATGCATTGGGCCTAGGTCTTTCATCTCAAATTCTGCAACGAGCTTCTTCTTGCAATTTGTGATGAGCTTTTCTTCTCCTATCAAGAATAAATCATCCACATATAGTAGAAATATAACTGGCTCATCATTCATAACCTTGAAGTAAAGGTTAAGATCAACTTTACTCTTGGTAAAGCCCAAGCTTGTTAGGAAACTATCAATTCTGCCATACCAAGCTCTAGGAGCTTGCTTCAACCCGTACAGAGCTTTGTTCAACCTGCAGACATGAGTCTTTCTATCTTCTACTTCAAACCCTTGTGGTTGTTCTATATACACTTCTTCTTCAATAATACCATTTAAGAAAGCTATTTTCACATCCATCTGGTGCAACTTCCACTTCATTTTGGCTGCAAGAGCTATGATGGTTCTGATAGAAGTGTATCTTGCTACAAGAGAAAATGTTTCTTCATAGTCAATACCTTGCTTTTGAGAAAATCCATGAGCCACAAATCTTGCCTTATGTTTTTCAGTACTTTCGTCTGTTGCATGTTTTATTTTGTATATCCACTTGGAAGATACCACATCTTTGTTCTTTGGTTTGGGAACTACTTCCCACACATCATTCTTCATAATGGACTGGTATTGTTCTGTCATGGCGTCC
>SNQJ01S0047321.1:0-48259 GCA_010110895.2 Picea sitchensis | reverse complement strand
ATTTAAATGATAAAGTATTGGAGAACTTTCTATTTATGGAAAGTGGTTAACCCTAAAATAAGGAAAATAGGTTAAGTGACCTAAAAATGAGTTAAGTGACCTAGAGGATGAAAGTATAAATAAGATAGCAATGGTCTCCTGTAGATCATTCTTTTTGTGGATCAATGAAGAGCTTCTTGTTAGAATATATTTTGGAGTATTGATGGAGAGCTTCTTGTGAGAGTTTCTTGAGCATTTTTGGTGTGGAGAACTTGAGAATATTGAATATCTATAGGTGACTGAGGTAACCAAGGATATCTAAGCCGAAATTATAAGGAAAGTGAAGAAAAGAAGGCCGAAATGCAAAGACGGATAAATTCTTTTGATGGTGCCTTCTAAGGTATGTTATTTACAGGTCATCTCACCATTTTCACTATAAATTTTTTTATATAATGATTCATATCCTTAAATTGATATGAAAGTGAGAAAACATATCCAAGTCTCTATGGTTACAAATTCATCTTTTGGGTCATTGTATTTTGGGAGTTACACTCTGTGGAAAAATAGGGTTTTTGGTCAGTCCCGAAACTAGTCAAAATCAAGTGTTTCGGGTAAAAACATCATAACTTCTTCATAACAGATCCAAATTTAGTGAGACTAAATGTGTTGGTTAGGGTACAGTATGTAGTATGTTTTGTAACAATTTCAGGTCAATTCATCAAACATTTTTTACGGAGCACTCTCTACAAGTTTTCTCTCTAGAATAAGCCAAAATTCAGCAAGGTATGCCATTTTTACTATAACTCTTTTTTTGAGAGGTTACAAGATGTGCCACCTAGAGGAATTTCATAAAAAACACTGAAGAACATTGTGTATAAGTTTCATATATTTATTCATTACAGGTAGAAAGTAATGATTATTTCAGGCTAGGGTTGTTGACTAATCCAAAACTAGTCATGGTTGAGACAAGCAATTGATGAGTTGACACATACATGAGGTATATAGTTGATGATGTTGGTACATATTGATGAGTCATTGTTGAAGAGTACTTGACATATGATTGGTATATACTTGGTACATCGTTGGATGCACGTTTTTATGGTACAGGTTGATTACAGGTTGTTTGGTACAGGTTGGTGCATGGTTGATTCTCTTGGTTATGGTACAAATTGATATCTATTGAGGATTGTTGCCTGATCTCAGTTGGTGCTGAGAATGTAAGATGAGTCTTGCATATAGAGGTGGTGTTGTTGTAGAGTTGTACTCTATTTAGTTGTTGCTGAAAAACCCCCGTATTGAAGTCCATAATAAAAAGAAAAATTGTACATACATCTTGTGTTCCTTGTGGAGATGATTTGTTGATGATATATTGCTGATATATGTTACTGATATGTATTCAAATGTAACTAATTATTAATGACAACAATGAGTAATGAGTAAATATTGAATGCTAACTAATAAGTTTTGTGTAAGAGGGAAGTTTTGGGAAAAAGATCCCCACACTCATTCACCCCCCCCCCTCTAAGTGTGCTAGGTGTGTCCAACAAAATGTCCTAAATATTGTATTTCTTTCTGATAGAAGTCACGTTTGTCAAATTTGGCGTACAATTTGTGTTTCCTCAATGTTTGCAGAACTATCCTTAAGTGTTCATCATGTTCCTCTTTCGTTTTTGAATAAAGTAGAATATTGTCGATAAATACTACCATGAACTTGTCTAAGTACTGACTGAAAATACTGTTCATCAGACACATAATCGTGGCTGGCGCGTTAGTGAGTCCAAAAGGTATGACTATGAACTCGTAGTGTCCATACCTTTTCCGAAAACCTATTTTTCTTATGTCCTCATCTTTTATCCGAGCTTGATGATAACCGGATCATAAATCCCACTTTGAAAAGATCTTGGCCCCACCTACTTGATCGAACAGATCATTTGTCCTTGGTAAGGGGTATTTCTTTTTAATAGTCATATTGTTTAGTTGTCTATAATCGATACATAGTCTTAGAGTATTGTCTTTCTTTTTCACAAAGAGGACTGTTTCCCCCCATGGGGAGACACTTGGTCTAATATACTCTTTGTCCAATAATTCCTGTAACTATATTTTTAATTCTGTCAGTTTTTATAGACTCATTTGGTAGGGTTCCTTTGAGATAGAGGCTGAACCTAGTAGTAGGTCTATGGAAAAGTCTATTTCCCTTCTAGGAGGTAATTCTAGTATCTCATCAACAAACATGTCTCTGAAGTCACGTCAGACAACAAAGTCTTCTAGTTTTGGCTTATATTCTTTTCGTAGCAGATTCGTTACTTGGATGGCATAAACTTGACATCCCTTCCTCATACATTTCTTGAGTTGCATTGCTGAAACTTGTCTGACTGATACCGGTTTTAGTATACCTTGGGTTGTTTTAACAGTGCCAAAATCATCCTTATAGATAAGTATCTTTGTATAGAAATCTAGTACTGCTTTGTGTTGTTCCAACCAATCCATCCTGATAATCATATCGTAAGATCCTAGTGGTAGGATGTTCAGATGGGTCTTTATATTTTGACCATCTAAGATGAACTCATAATCCAGAACAAAGTCAACTACTTTTCTTTTAGTACCAGTGGCTAATTGTATAAGCCATGATTTTGCGTGCTTCAGTTTCTTAAGTTTGTTTGACTCTACCACATTAGGTGTAATATAACCTAAAATAGATCTAGGGTCAATTAAAACAAAAATTTGAGTATCATTGATTTTAACTTTGATTTCTACCACCGAGGACTGGTGGTCATCTTGTCGACCATCTATGGCTTCATTTATCTAATGTAGTCTTCTTCCCACGTCCCCCACTATCGAGGCTTCTTGAAGATTATGAACAACAGTTCTGTTTGTTGAGCTCAAACGTGGAAAGTTCCTCCTTAGATGAGGCTCTCCACATTCCCAACACTTTAATGGATCGCGGGGGTTGTCTCCAAACTTCTTCATTCCCAGGTTTACTGGTTTACCACTGCCTTGCGCATTCAGGTGGTTGGAGTGAAAATCCTTTCTCAGTAAACTTTTTGTTGTATTACGATAAGGAGCTGGCTGGTACCCCTTCTTCCACTGGTTCATTCGCTCTTGTTTCTTATCCTTCTACGCTTTGGGAAACTCTACCCTCTTCTTATACTGATCGTAGCACATTCGTTCTTTCCTGAATACTTCGCTCAAGGATTTGGGGTTGTCAAACTCAATTCTGTCCTTGTAGGACTATGGTAGACATCTTAGAAAGCGTTGAATTTTTACTTTATCCTCATGGATGTATGGTATGAACCTTAGCAGTTCCAGAAATTTATTTATAAGGTCCTCCATTGCCATCTGTCCAAGTTGTAACTCATAAAACTCTTTTGTCTTCCTTTCATAACAACTTTATGAAAGGTATTGTTTCTTGAAATACTTTTTAAAGTCAGACCATTCCAACTGTTTTTCCTTTAGGCCCTTGGCCAATTTCAGGTCCTACCACCAAATGTTGGCCTTCCCTTTCAGATTGTAGATGGCCATCCTGACCTTCATGTTGCTGGAATACTTGTAGATCTGGAAGTATTTTTTTATATCCAACAACCATGCCTCAAATTCTTCTCTCGTCTTGGATTCTCCATCAAAGGTAGCTGGTTTAATCTTTTTAAATTCTCCTTCGAGGTGGTCTACTTGTTTTCTTTCTTTGTCAAATTTAGTTTTTTCTTTAGCTGAAGGTGTCCCTTCCAACAAACTATCTCCTTTCTCTGTTTCTAGATTTGAGTTCTTGGAGGCCCTTTTGCTAACTTCTTCCTCATCGTTATCATCCTTTGGGATTTTCTTGGTCACTAAACTGTGCAGCAGGACTTGGTTTATCTCTTGTTGTTCCTGCTGTGCTTTCTTAAATTTTTCATTGTCTTCTTTGAAAATCTATAGTTCAACAATCAGGTTCCTCATCATTTCTAACACTTCCGTGGGTGAGCTTCCATCACTGTTCTATCTTAGATCTCGAGGGGGTACTTCCTGTGGGTTTTCTCCCATCCTGATTTCTACATCGTCCTGAGATACCATAATTAACACAAAACATAAAAAGATTTATGTTTGTAACCATAAGATTTTTATTAGTTTTACATAAATCAGAATATATATATTAAGCAACTATTGTGGCCCTGTTCAGGTCCAATGTTGTGACCTTTTTTCTCTAATACCATATTAAATGTACCTCAAAATTTACATAATTTTTTATTTTTTTTAATTGGGTACTTTGAGTCGATTCTGTGTCTTTAAAGTTTTTCAGTCATTCGTCAACCATAATGTACAGTAGTCTTATTTCCTTTTACTTCTCTATCCTATTTTAACATATAGTTGCCTCTTCCTATTTTGGTATTGAGTTGTATACGAACACAGGTACATAGCTAGGGATTTCTTGTTTCATTGCAACTTGGTATTATCCACCGTTTTCATTTCCAAAACCCACTTTATGATATGGAGATGTAACTACTTAGAACCACTATCATATTAATGTAATGGTCGTAGATATAAGGCCTTATAAAATTCATTCTGATATATATACTATTGTAGGGTCTACAAGAAGAGGTCAAGATTATTCAAAAAACTTTTAAACCGATACTGTTTGGGTATAAAATCGGACACTAATTTGCTCCATGAAATAAAGCGCACAAAGGCTAAACTTGGTAAGTTAGGTTACCATCGTGCCACTTGGTAATTTCTGGTACTTAATGATATTAGGCTATTCACTTCGGCTGGTTAAATTCAATGGTGGTTAGCTTCAACACATAACCAGTATAGTAAGACGAAAAGGTAACCCTACGTAGGCTACCCGATGTACCTTTTCATTAATATTCTGAGCAATTGATAAAGGTCGGAACCATCTTGCCTTAAAGTCTCATCTGCTACATTTAAGGTGCTCTGAGATGAGTCTATTCAGTTTAGTACTTGGCTTGCACACCCAAATGCAATGTCGACAAATTACCATATTCACATGGCCCAAGTACGAAGACTACATTCTCATTATTCCATGCGAAAGGTTACTCCAGCGCTTTCACTTTCATTCTTGTTTTGGTCTGGTGAAAGAGAAAGAATTGTTTCAGACCATTTTCCATTTAGCTTTAGCATCATGGTCATGAGTTTGTGATTCGGCCCCTGTGCCAGATGGGTGGAAATCTTGGAACGAGCTTCTCGATGAGCAGCTCTGTGTGGGTAATTTTTCCCTTGACTATTTTTTTATTTATGCATTTGAATATTTCTGTCTCATTAAGTAGGTCTCTGCATGCTCCTATTCCCAGTCAGTTCCTCGGTAGAATTCTCATTTTGCTTCAAGGTTACTATAGTAAAAAAGGGGTTGGAGTACTCTAGCAAGGTTTAGGTCCTTTCACAGTCTTACCCCATTTCTTTGTACTAGCCTTCCTGTCGAGGCCGAGCCATTTTCCCCTTGTGGAGGAACTTATCACGGTGTCTGTTTTAAATGTGCATTCGGGATATTATATTTTTGTTATTGGAACTGGTTTCCTCCATCGGTTAGTCTCTTAGTTGACAGAGTGTCATGTTTGAGTTTCCTTTACTTGGGTGCGTAACAGACCTTTCAACACCATGTTGATCTTGAAAACTTCTATGTTTAATTAATGTGTTCACTAGTGTCATTATATTGATTAAAAGTGACGTTCTAATGGCTGGAGGCAGTTTAATCCTTTCTGTTTATGTTTGAAATGTCACATTGGTTTTTATATTTACCATATCATTTTCTTCAATGTTTCTTTGGATTAAATACTACTATTCATCGCTAATGGTTGGCCCTTGATGTGCGAGGGTACTCATCAGGGAGACACAAACTCCTCTTCCCCTTTCGGTCTCGGAGGCAAATGGTTTAGCATGATGGAAGAAGGCATAAAACCCTCCATTACAATTAAGTATTTCACTGGCCCCCTTTCTAATTACGTTATGTTCCATAATTTAATCATATTATTTTTGTCAGATATATTATAATTCTTCACATTATTTTTTGCAGGTGCGGTCATGTCGAAGCATGGGGATGCCCTCTTCACTCCTTCAAGAGGTATTCAGATTCCAACACAGTGCCCTTCCATTTAAGCCATTTCGGGTTTACATGCACTAATGGTCAAGGCTATGTCCCATCCCGAATGCTTTGAAGATTTTTAGTTCCAAGTTCTGTATTAGTTGATATCGGGTACGCCCTGATTTGTATAAATATTTTGGTACAAAGAAAAATATGCCAAGATTGCACCTGGTTGGACTTGTGATATCTAGATAGTCGTTCTATTTAAGTAATATAATCATTATGTTTTGAGTGTTATTTTGTTGTGGATATGGGTTCTAATCTTTCACTTTCTGTGTTTAACATTTTCCTCGATATTTCCAAAAAACGGTTTGTTATTACAGATTCCAATTCTTTCCTGAGTTATTCTAGTTATTTCCAGAATTGATCTCATTGTTGATTGTACAGTCCCTTCCCAAAATGATTTGTCCATGCACAGTAATATACCTAAAACTATCATAGTAACAAATGCGCCTAAGGGTTTTGTTTTTCCACTGAAATTGTGCGATGACTCCCAGAGTTCGTTTATACTTATATTTTGATATAAAATTAGTTTTGGTAGGACTTTGAATCTGGGTCTTATTCCACCCATTCGAAGTTTGACTCATCAATCCAGTTTCATAGAATATTTCGTGGAAGGACCTATGCCTATGGGATTCCAACCAGATTTTGGGTTTTTTAATATATGACGGTTGGAAATAATACAGGAAAATATATTTGTCCGATTGAGATTGAAATAGATATAGACTTCCATAATCTGTGTTTATTTTCTTTTCATATGCATACTTTACTCCTTTAAACCGATAACACTGTCTTGCCCTATTTAAACATGAAACACCATGGCTTCGCTATAAAAAATTATTATTTACCTTCTATTTTCTACTACAGTTATTAATCAAGCCTTTTATCAGTCCACTCACCAGAAATAAATAGCATTTTTACTACGACAAAAATTTGTGGTTCTATTGTAGGTGTGCTTTTGATTAACAGAGTCATCTCTAATTTACGATTATAACCATACTGATTTACATACACTCAAATCTTTCTATAATGGGTTCTGTGGAGTTTGCAGAATTATTTTCCTACTTATATGTTTATATATCTACCTATTTCTTCCAGATTTTGTTGTAGTCAGTTTACTCCATCATCTTTATTTCACTGTTATAGAACGCCCATATAATATATATATCTATTCATAAAAATACCTATACACGTCTTCATGCATATTGAATAGTACCTCAATGATATAGGGTGTATTTAGTTTGAATTTGAATTGTATATTCACTAGAGGAGGCTCACTGTATACTATAATCATCTACAAGAAATATAATTCTCCATAGACATTGGCACGTGTGACTTCACTCACTTTATGAAAAAAATTTGTTTTCATTTTGCTCAACATAAATTAATTAAGAGGATAGAGGTATTCTATAGTCCATTCTATTATTAGATTAGTAACTTTACAGATATCTTCTTACTGGTCAATACATTCAATGAACTTAATAATTACTCAGCATCACATCTAAATAAATAAGTCCATTTCTAGCTAACGACTCGGAAGTAAAATGATAGATCTTGCCACCACAACGTTCAACCAAGAATTCATACATAGAAGTAAACAAAGTGCAACACATGACATCTAAATAAGATAAGGTAGAGTATCATATTTGAATCAATTTTTTCGGAAGCCAAAGGGAACAACCACTTTCCTCCCAATCGTAGAACAGGGCAGCCAATCTACTTGCCCGATTCACCCCCTAGCCTGACCATGAATCCATGAGGGCGAATTGAAAATCTCCTCTCTAGCAATGTACTTCAATTCCAATAGAATCCCCTCACCTCACACTCACACAGTAGTGCTCATAACAACAAGGAAAAAAAATCAATAGTCTCCTTTCCCCAGCATACTTGGCATCATCCTGCCTCCTCACATATGCTTATTTATCCATTTGCCTAGGTCTTTTTCCCTCCTTTGGGAATTTTCGCAGCTTTCTAAATCCCTGATTTTCAGGGGCTGCCAATGGCCAAATCACTGATTTGCCACTTGTAAAAGTCATCCTAGAGGTAGTTCCAACATGTTTCCCTCTAATGGAGTCATGGTCAGCTAAATTTAACATGGTTGTTCCATTTGTCCTCCTGCAATCAATATAAAATATTATGTTTTCATACAAGTGTCCTAGTCAAATAGTTAGTTGGGTCAAATCAGGTCTTTGCCCAACAGTCATAATATTTAATTACAATCATCAAATTCAAAATTCGGAATTTCCATAAATGGAAAAAAAATTCCAAATTCGAGTTTACTAAAAACGGAATGAATTTTCAGCAGATTTAATATTTCAAAAATATTTTATTTTTTTGGGATGTCACATGCCCCTTTTCAGCTACTATATCATTTTTGTGTGAATTTGGACTTTTTGTTTATTTTGGTGTGATCTTTGATTGTTACTTGGCCTTAGGATTTTTTTTTATATCTTGAGTCCTAAGTCATCGTGGAGCCATGCCAGCTTTCTGGCAGGTCTCGCAGTTTGTTAAATTTACCACCACATCTTGAGGCTTTTCCTTCTAAAATGCATAAAGGTATGAAATGTGGTACACACACCTCCACCTACAAGCCTTGTGATCATACAAGTATGAGTAATGAGTCAAGTCATAAAGATACTAGGAGTCCTTTGACTCCCATACCTTCCATAGTTAATGAGATTCCTTCGAATCCTTCAACCACTACGGTTGTAGTACACGAGGTTCCCATCATTACTCCCATCTGGCTTGTGGTTGCTACTCAACCCATAGTAATGAACCCTTTTGAGTCTATTTTTGGTACACCTAGATACAATTCTCAGTCCATTCCTTCAGTCTCTAACCCTTTCTCTTTTGGTATGTCGAATATGACATCACAAATTTCATCTTCTATTCCAACGAATAATACAAATCCTAGTATTGGACCTAGGGGAATAGTTCCTCCATATATTCCACTCTCATTTGGTGGAGCTCATATTCCACAAATGAATCCTATAGTTGGAAGACAACCTCGTTTTCCTCTTAGGTCTAATCCTAGTCTTAATTCTCCTGGATGGAGTAATCAACCAGGAAGAAAAGATGCTACCTATATTCCATCATTTTCCACTTCCTCCTTCACACCAATTCCGACCAAAACGTTTGGTATCATGAATCCACCCTTATCCTTTGAATTTTCACCCAGAGGGAGTCAGTTTCATACTATGGAAAACCCCTACCAGGAGCTCCTTTAGCTGGGGGAAATGTTTGTAACCCTCATTATAACATTCCTACAGGTATGGTTCCCACACAACCTCTTATGAATTCATTTTGAGGAGGATTTTACCATACCAGACAGGGCCATGGTGTATACCAAAACCCTGGATGGTCTGCAATCCCCAACATCAATTTTTCCCAAGAGGATGGGCCTAGATTCTGCAACCTTGACTCCTTTTTCTCGCCATGCTTAATTTGACATATCTATCAAGATTAATGAATCATCTTGTGCGTCACGATCTTTCATGGCCCCCTACCCCCACCAAGAATGGCGAGGATCTAGGTGATCACGTTACTACTTTTCATATTTGGTGCTCATCCAATTCCCTTAATGACGATTCTATTCATTTGAGATTGTTTCAATGCACCCTCACGGGGTTGTAGCAAAATGGTACATTGAGCTACCAGGGGGGATATACAAAATTTTTAATCAGATGCTTTTGGTCTTTCTCAACCACTTCTAGTTTCTAGTTCATTATGATGCTATAATAGAATGTTTTTTGGCCCTCCTCCAGGACAAATCCACCCATATATCAAACCATATAGAAGAGTGTCATAGAGAGAAGAGGTTGATCAAATACTACATTCCTCCATATTTCCTATTGGAATGGTTCCTTAAGTATTTATCGCCTTATATTTTGAAGGATGTTTCTACGTCCAGGTTAACATCTGAAGAGGAAGCTATTTTCAAATCCCAATAATTGGACCTCATATATTTTCAATCTAGGATGTTATACAAAATTCTTCTTGATGCACTGAGGTCAAATTATGATCCTAGGAAAAAGCCCGGGCCTCATGCCAATGACATCATAGGTTATGAAAATGATAAGTCTATAGACTTGGTGATGAACCAATTGAAGGAGTTGTCTCTAAGCCATTCTATAGAAGGAAAAGATTCATCTTCGTCCTGCACTCCTTCTCAGTCAGTGGATGTGAATTTTGTACAGTCGTCGACCAACCCAAATGGTAACCAACAACCAGGAGGGAATAAAAGGAATGGACGTGATAATAATTGTAAGGGTGGGAGAAATAATAATTATAACAAAACAAAGGAAAACACTAACAATGATAGATCGAATAACAATGTTGGTGAGGGAAGGAAAGAAAAGTGGAACATGAAGTTTCTTTGTAAACTTTGTAAATATGATCACCTTACCCACTTATTCACCAAACTTGAGGAAGGTTTGAGGCTCTTATCGCAACCGCCCATTGTGTTGAGTAATCCATTTCTGCATAATCAACACATGGATTTGAGATCCTCTAATGTTGTAAATGCATCGAGTGGGAATCAAAACCCCCCGACACATGACGGTGACCCTCTATGTGTAAATATGGTAAAGTATCAGAATAATGTAGCCATTCGATCTCGTGATTACATTTATTCACAGACTATTTCAGGCCTAGAGTCTCCCCCTCCCCTGGAAACACCTTTATAGATCGAAATGCTAGAGCTTATGCCCCATATTCCAAAAGGAGTACTGAAACGGTCTACTCACAACCCTAATGCAAGAGCTACCTAAAACTATTCAATTTTCAAAGATCTGGGTCAAACCCCTTGTGCAATGTCAGCTTCAGAGGTGCTCCAAACATGTCCTTTAGAGAGGAATTACTTGTTATCTACATTAGGAGCTATAGAACTATGTGGATCAAATTTTATCAAGTTTGACATCACATATGTTAAGCCTCACTTTCCTTACCACGTGGACTTTCAAATCCATGTAGATTACTCGAAGTATACCATCAAATGCATTGTTATTGATGACGGTGTTGCAACATGTGTGATGTCCTTAACATGTTATAAATCCATTGGCTCTCCAACCCTCTCCCAATCTCTGACTATGTTGACTGCATTTGATGGTCATTCTTTCCGTACCCACAGAATTATTCCTGCCTTTGTGGTCCAGTTAGGTGGAAAGACAGTGGAGGTGGATGTCAAGGTGGTTGATTCACCCCTTGACTATAATTTATTACTAGGGTATAATTGGAATTATTCCATGACCGCAATTGTTTCATTTTCTTTAAGAACTTTATGTTTTCCTCACGAAGGGAAAAATGTGACGATTGATCAGTTATCCTTCACACATACTAGTCCTAATGCATTAGTTGGACCTTTGATTCCATTGATATACAGTTCTTAGCTGACATCTGATGATATTGATGTCGAAATGTATTCCTCCCTCATGGGTAACTTTGATTTCATGGCACCAATTCATCACATGTATTCCATGTCTAGTAGGTCTTCTTCATCAATGGGGTATGTTTCTTTCCGTACTTCATATTTCAAGGATCCTTGGACCCTAACTTCCTTGACCATGTCTTTTGAAGTTCAGTTCAATATTGGAAGGGAAATTCCACTGTCAACGACAGAGATAGCGTATCAAGTTATTTTTAACTCTACTACTGACTCAGATCTTATCTCCTCACATATTGACAAGGAGGATCATTTTCTCGATCCTGTATGGGCCACTTCATTATATTTCTCACATCATTTCCTCGACAATAATTTACCTTCAGATGAAGCCATCTTAGAGGCCATGAATGGTCCTGATAGTCCATGGGACGATATGCATCATCACTCTTAGCTCCTCCTCTGCTTGTTAATATCGAACATGATGATTTTAGATATACCTTGAGTGATATGGTTGGTCACACCATGGTTCCACTAGATATGCATAACATTTGTGTTGAAGAAAAAATGGTGAATATTTCTCCTACCATCACGATCTACATCTATCAAATTCGTAGAAAAATTGAAAATGTATATATCGGTGCAGATTGTTCTCCTGAAGAAATTAATTCATTCACTTGGTCATACTAAAAGAGGAAAGGAATCAACCCTTGCATTGTCAAGCATAAGATCAAGACTTCCACCATTTTTTCTCATTTTCAGTTAGTACATAGTGCAGAGTCTATCCTTCCTATTGAATGTGATTTCCCTTCCCTTAGACTAGAAATTGAGCTCCTACTTGACACTTCCTATCTTGAAGAACACCTCATACACCTAGAGTGCCTAGATGAGAAATGTTGCGATTCATCTATGGCTATAAAAGAGAGTAAACAATGTGCTAAGGTCCAGTATGATAGGCATGTATTTCCTCGACAGTACGTTGAGAGTGACTTGGTCCTATTGTATGACCAATCCAAAGAACCGTTTGGGGAAGGCAAGTTCAAACCCATGTGGAATTGTCCTTATATTGTGGGATGTGTTTTAGAAAAAGGAGCCTATGAATTGGATAATTATGAAGGGAATATTTTGGACGAGCCTAGAAATGGGCTCTACCGTAAAAGATATTATGCTTGAGCCCTCAATATTGGGTGTGACTCTTTGTATACTAGTGTATATTAGTGTGTATATATATATATTCCTTTGTTTCATAGGCTTGCTTATCATTTTTTCCCTTGGTTGGTATATTTCAACGGATACTTCAGTTTACTTAGGATTAGTAGACGGTGTCAGTCATATACACAAATCTTAGCTTCCGTTGCTTGGGTCATTTACTTACCCAAGGGCCAACTGGTGTCTTTAAGTGACATTTGTTTGGAACCATCAATGCCATTTGTGCAATGCCATTTGACCTAGTGATCCAGGTGGATATCAATGGCCACCCACCTTTTCCAATTGGCTCAAAATAGTTTTCTGGCAATTTTGGTAATTTACTATTTTTAGCATTTTTTAACTTCTGCGGCCATTTTGAGGCCCTAAATGACATTTTTGGGAAAATGGGGAGAAATATGAAAGTTCCTTCTATATTTCCTCCAAAATGAATCTCCTCGACAATACCTTTCTAATAGGTTATCATGCGCATAAAATGGAGATCATATGCAAAAGTTACGACCCCAGGAAGTTAATGTACTAACTTAACCAAATGGGGCCCACAGGACTTTTGGCGCTTCATCTCCTAGGGTTAGGTTTTTGGATATCTAGGTTTTTTTTCATTCATGTTTATTGTAAAAAGGCCATCAGAGCCTCATTGTAATCATCCTCTTGTGAATGTGAGTAGTCGTCACATCTCTTCTCATAGATAAGCTGCCACCATTCTAGCAAGTCTTTCACGCTGTATTTTTACAGTCTTTGTACATTTCTTTCATTAATAGAAATCATGTATTACTATATCTCTATGTTTATGGTTTCATCTTTGATAATATTTTTTTATATTATTGGATATCTGTGATATCTTTGTGCATTTATTTATTATATCTCCACTCTCATTTCATGTCAAAAATAATCTGGATCACCTAGTGTTCGGTCTTTAGAGGTTCTCCTAGATTCCCAATTAGTAGTATGTTAGTTAAACGATAGTTACCATGTGTGAAACCCTACTCTTCTTTGATAATTATTACGGGTACGACTTTTGGAACAATACTTTGATTTTATTTCTTATACTCATATAGCTAGAAGTTCTAATTATGTATCTGATGGATATGCTAATTATGTTTTAGATTGGAATTTGTCAAATAACTAAAGTGAATAAAACATGTTCACCAATGTATAAATTGTAACATATATAAGTAAAGTTGAATACCAATGTTTTTTATATTTCATATCTCCAAAAACCATGGTGTCATAGTACAAAATGGGGCTCATAGCCTCAAAATACATATATGGCCAGTAGATATAATAACCATGGAATATGCGCTTGTGGCACCAGATGTGTATCATAATAGCACACTATGAAGTTTGTGAGATGTCAGAGAAGTCACACCCATGCATGAGGCACATCCACCACCTACTTGTACATAGCCTCTGGCAGATCCTCCACCTGAACCATAGGAATATTGTGCGTCAATCAAGATAGGTTCCCCTGCACATTATTAAGCACTCTCTATGCATCTCCTCCTGCATGATCATCTCTCTGGTTCCTCCACTGATGTTGTGGGAATCCATCTGGTCATCACAGAACCACATTTGCATAATAAATCCATTTTTAATACTTGATTCCATACAAAAAAAAAAAAAATTATTCTTTTTGAAAAACAAAAAAAAAATGAAACATATAAAAAACTTCATACCTATATTACCATAAGAAAATATTGGTGGTAGAGGAATATCTGGATATCCTCTATAGTCAATCCTAGCATAAGGGTAGTCATCTATGGCTATAAAATATTGACGCCACCAGAAGAAGAACTCATTGTTGTAGGGGGTTGGTACCCTACCACCTCCTAACCGCCTCATCATGTTGGTCCACCATGACATGGCTAGATCATGAGGTCCCTTTGGAATGATCTCTACTCTAGGAATCAAGCTTGGAACCTACTCAAAGTAAAAACTACACAAGATAGATGTGAACTCGAAGATTCATTTCCTCCCATGTTTTCAATCTGCTAGTTGGATATTCATGTTATCTAGTAGTGAGCTGCACCAATCATAAAATATGGATTGTAAACAATCCTATACATAAAACATTAGTGGCCTTGATGCCTAGTACAACTAGGTTGACCACATGATCTGTGTATGTACAAGAATGGCAATCTTTAAACTTAGGTTCTCGATCACCCTGATTGATCTGGATTTTATGAGAAAAACAAAATGAATACATATTATTAATAGGTTCTTAACAAAAAATAACAGAGGTACAGTAAAACTAGTTTTCTATTCAATAAGGAAATAAGCTGAAACTATAAAATGCAGCGGAAACAAGCTTGCTGGAATGGTGGCGGCTTATCTCTGAGAAGAGATGTGATGGTTGCGCTCATTAGAAAGAAGATGATTATAATGAGGATCTAAAGTAATTTTTTCAATAAATAAGAATCCCAAAAACCCTAGACATCCAAAAACCTAACCCTAGGAGATGAAGCACCAAAAGTCATGTGAGCCCCATCTCGGTAAGTTAGTACATCAACTTCCTGGGGTCGTAACTTTTGCATACGATGTCCGTTTTAGGTGTATGATAGCCCATTGGAAAGGTATCATCGAGGAGATTAATTTTGAGGGATAAATAATTCCTTCATATATTATTGAGAAACCAAATTATTAATAACCTTCATTGAGGCCCTCAAAATGGCCCCAAAATTTAAAACTGCTAAAAATAGTAAATTGCCAAAATTGTCACAAAATGGTTTTGAGCCAGTTGCAAAAGGTGGGTGGCCACCGATATTCACCTCGATAAATACTCCCTAATTAGGAATAAATGGTCTCCATTGCATTGATTTCCCCCATCAGATGAGGAAATTTATGCTGAATTTGGCCCCGGGTGAGCCACTTACCTTGGTGCAGGAGCTGCCCTGCTTTGACGACTTGATAAAGATGGATCCTTTGTAGTCAAGTGCCCTTGATCTATGTGTCCACAATATGATCGTTGTATTTCTATTGTATGTAGTCAGGGTTGAGCTCTATTGGTGTCAGCTTCTCTGCTACGTCTGAGGTGTCCAAAATTGGTGGGAAATAAGGGCGAAGGAGATCCATGTTGAACACTGGGTGCATGCCAAGGAAAGGAGGAATGTTGAGCTCAAAAGAATTATCCACCACAACCTTGGTGATCGTGTACGACCTATAATGGAGTGGGTGAAGCTTCTGATGGGGTCCTTTAAGGCATTCTTTCTACAAGTGCAACCAAACTTTGTCGCCCACCTGAAACTTATGTGGCACCCGATGTTGATCATGGTGTTGCTTGTACTTGTCATTGGAATTATGTAGGATATCCTCAACCTATTGGAAAATGTTATAGATCTAATCAATGAACTGTGTGGCTCTGTTATCTTTAATTGGAGCAAGATATGAGTCGATCGAGGTGACAGCAAGGGGAAGTGCAACATCTATGGGACCGAATAGCTAGAATCCCAACCCCACCTAAAATGGGTTGTGGCCGGTTGAGCTATGCAAGGATCGGTTGTAGCTATGCTGGACATAGGAAAGGCTCTCATCCCATGTATGAGGGTGCTATGAATTATACATGGGAATGATATGCACAATCATTCAATTTATGACCTCGGTTTGGCCATCTTTCTGGGCGTTGAAGGCCATGGATTTGGTGAGCTTGGTGTCCAGCAGTGACCAGAGGCTCGACCAGAATGTGGTGAGAAATAGACTATCCCTATATGAGAAAATGGTTTGTGGGATTCCAAAATGTACCCAAACTTATTCAAAGACGAGCTTGGTAGTGGCCTCAACTGTGATTTTCTTCTTGCAGGCAACCAACGTTGCCATCTTAGAAAAGCATTCAAAAACCACAAAAACACAGCCATTTCCCCACTTGGTGGATGGGAGGCCCAACATGTAGTCCATTGAGATGGATTCCCATGGCCTTTCAGGAGTAGGAAGAAGGGTGTACAGGCCCTATTTCTTAGTCGTCGGTTTGGCAATAACACAGGCAATGTAGAACTTGATATACTTGTTGACCTCCTGTCGAAAGTTCGACCATTAGAAATGTTTTTGTAGCATCACCACTGTATTTTCGATGTCAAAGTGTCATGCCACCCAACTCTAGTGGGATTCCCATATCATCTTCTCTCACTCACTTGATGGAACACATATATGGCCTAGATGACACAATAACCCATCTTGAAGATGGAAATTATTGACAACTGTGTTTTCACCCAACATTTGGTAGGTGGTGGCAAAGGTTTGTCTCATACAGTTGGGGTTATCTAGAGGTCTCATGGCCATAGGAGTTTAACACCGTGGTGAGTGTCGTGATTGGAAGTCTGCTGAGGCAATCAAAAATACGAATGGTGCTTCCTATTTTATACTTGATATTGAGGTGGAATTGATGCAAGTATGTGGACCACTTTTGATGGCGAATATTCTACAATTTTCCTTGTGTCTGCATGAACTGTAGTGGCTTATAATCAGTTTGGATGAATGTCTCCTTCCCAAGAATGTAATTTCTCCACTGGAAATAGGCTTGCACAATGGAGTACATTTCTTTGTCGTATGTAGGTTACTTACGGACAACATCTGCTAGTGTCTCACTATGATATGCCATCGGGTGGCCGTGCTGAGTGAGAATGGTTCCCACTGCATATTCTGAAGCATCTATCTTGATCTCAAAGGGTTGTTGTGGGTCTGGTAGTGAAAGTAATCTAGTTGAGCATAAGCGCTGCTTCAAATCGTCGAACGCTTGTTGTTGGCACTGGGTCCACGCAAATTTCTCCTTACCACCACCCCTGGTTATTTGGCTAAGGGCCCATGCAATATGGGAGAATCCCAACACGAACCTGTGGTAGAAATTGGCAAGGCCCAAGAAGCTCTTAAGCTCAGTGAGTGTGGTTGGGGTTGTCCAGTCACATATGACTTGGATCTTGGCTAGATCCGCATGTATGCCATCCTAATCAATTATGTAGCCTATGTAGTGGACCCTGTCCATGCCGAAGGAGCATTTTTCCAAGTTGGCATATATCTTGTGTTTCCATAGGGTGTGCATAAACTGTTGAATATGATGCAAGTGTTTGGCCCAAATCTTGTTGTAAATGAGAATTTCATCCAGATACACCACTACAAAATTATTGGTGAATAGTTGTAGGATATCATCCATCATCCTCATGAAAGTGGTTGGAGCATTTTTCAAACCAAAGGGCATGATCAACCATTCAAAAAGGCCTTCCTTTGACTTGAAGGAAGTTTTCCATATATCTATCTATTTTATTAGGACCTGGTGGTAGCCAGACTTCAGATCAATCTTACTGGCGTATTTTTCCCCCATGAGTTGATCAAGGAGGTCATCAATTTGGGGAAATAGGTATTGGTTTCTAACTATGATTTTATTTAGAGCCCGCTAAACAATTCAGAGTCACTAGGTTCCATCTTTCTTCTGTACCATCATGATTGGGCTGCCACAAGGTGATGAGATGGGATGGATGTGCCCCTTCTAGAGTAGTTCTTGGATCTGTCGCTTGATCTCCTCATTATCTAACAAAGAGCGGTGATAGACTGGCCCATTGGGAAGCGGTTCGCCGGGGGTCAGATTGATGGGGTTCTTGACCTGACAATGCATAGGTACCTCAGTAGGTGAGGAGAAGATATCTGAGTATTCTTCTATGACCTTATCTACTTGCTTCTGCTGTGTGGAGAGGTTGGTTGCAGATACCGTGGATGTGGCTGTGATGTTTCGCTTATTCTGAGAGCAAATCATGAAGAAGACAAAATTCCCCATCTGAGATATGACCTTCCTACATTGCTTAGAAGAGATCAAGTAAATAGCACTAGGTGGGATTGCCTTGGGTATCCTGTACAATTTCTTGTTCAAAGTGATATTAATACTACGAGGCCTAGACTCATATATAGCATGGAATTTCCATAAATAAGGATGGGTGAAAAGAACATCACAAACTTCGAGAGGAGCAACATCACACAATACCTCGTCTTTGAAGGGCTTGATGTCGTACATCAGTCGACACTGTTGGCTAATGCAGAGATTGCCTCCTTGGCGGAGCCATCTAATGGTGTAGGTTTGTGGGTGCGGTGTTGTCGGTAGGGCCAACCACTTGATGAACTCTGCTGAGATGAGGTTCTTCTGGATACCTCTATCCATGTTGAAGTGCAACAAGGTGCCTTTTACCCACATCTGTGAATGGAAGAGGCATTCTCCTTCTTCTGGCTCATCTGGTTCAACAGGTTGGAGCTTGGTGGTAGCAACTGTGGCACTAGATTTTGCGTCAATGATCCATCTTCCCCTTCCTGGTTCTGGCTCAAAGTCTAAACCTGCACCTGATTAAGAGGATTTCACTTCAGCCACTAGCGACTACTTTGAGCAGTAGTCAGTAATGTTATGCCAAGGGCCCTTGTGGAACTCGCAACACTTCCCGGTATCTTTCTTTGTATTTTTGGTGTCTTTCTTTGCTTGTGGCTTGGATTGGTTGTCCTAATAATGTCCATATTTTCTCTTTCCTTTTTTCTGTGGGTTGGGGCCACCCTTTCCTAGCTTTTGTTGTGAGGGGTTCCCAGGCCCAAAGTGTCGCTTCTTTTGTTTGAGCTTCTTCTCAATTTTGACGTCATATCGGTAGGCCGTGCCCAAGGATGAGATGTCCAGAAATTCCATTTCAGTCTGGATGTGTCTATGCAAAGCACCAAGATACTTGAGCACCATATTTCACTTTGAATATTTGATACCTAGCTTGGTGTGCAAGGTATGAAAGATATTTGTGAAATATGGCACTACTTGGTCTCCTTCTTGTCATAGTGTGGTCCATTTGGTATACAAGTCGTCATAACTTCCGAAATGGTAGTATTTTTCCTTAATAACATCTCTAAAGGATTCTTAGGTGGCTGTGACTATAAATAATTAGGATTCCTCTATTTCATTTCTCTCACAGAAAGTTTCCCACAAATCTTTGGCATGGGGAACGTCTTTGAGGAGCGCAAAAGTAATATTTTATTTATTCCATAAGTTATGGACATAAAAATACCCTTCTAGTAGATTCAAACACTTGTCTACAACATTTGCATCTATCTCACCTTCAAATATAGGAATATCAAAGTTTATTTGTACCTTGAAGGGGATGGCACCTTCGCTCAAATAAGATGCATCACCTGTTGGTAGCCACCGAAGGATTTGTGTGAAACTATCCATCATCTCATTCCTTTGTGATGTGAGGGCTTCCTCAATCAACAGTTTGAAAGGATCTCTTGTCCTGTCATCTTTATTTTCTCCTTCCATGAGAGGTCTCTTGGGCATGCGAGAGCTTTTCTCCTCAATAGAAACAAGCTCAAGACCCAACTCTTTATACTTCGAGCTCGTTGGGGACATGAATTAAGATGACAAGGAGCAGACTGTTATGATACCACTGATCCAAATTTTATGAGTAGAAAAAAATGACTACAGATTATTAATAGTTTCTTAACACAAAATAACATAGATATAGTAAAATTGGTTCTCTATTCAATAAAGAAATAAGTTGAAACTATCAAATGCAGCAGAAACAAGCTTGTTGGAATGGTGGTGGCTTATCTCTGATAAGAGATGTGACGGCTACGCTCATTCGCAAGAAGATGATTAAAATGAGGCTCTAAATTCATTTTTTCAATAAACTTGAATCCCAAAAACCCTAGACATCCAAAAACCTAACCCTAAGAGATGAAGGGCCAAACATCATGTGGGCCCCGTTTGGGTAAGTTAGTACATCAACTTCCTAGGGTCGTAACTTTTGCATACGATCTTCATTTTAGGAGAATGATATCTCGTTGGAAAGGTATCATCAAGGAGATTAATTTTGGGGGCTCAATCATGCCTTCATATATCATTGAGAAACTCGATTCCAAAAAAAATTCATTCAGGCCCTCAAAATGGCACCGGAAGTTAAAACTGCTAAAAATAGTAAATTTCCAAAATTGTGACAAAATTGTTTTGAGCCAGTTGGAAAAGGTGGGTGGCCACTTATATCCACCTAGATCACTGATGGGGATTTGGCTCCCTAATTTTTTTTTTCTTGCAACACTATGGGTGGCAATGTAGTCCTCTATGTTCATATCAACCCCAGCTCCTCGGGCTTTGATGTTCACCACCTCGCCCTGACGAGACAATACTTTGAGAAAGTAAATTTTATCTAATTCAATTCTCAATGGTTTCCCATCGATATTGAAGGCCTATGTATCTGGATCCTAGAAGCTTACCAGTATTTGGAGTAACCTCACTTGAGCCCTCATTCCTTTGAGATCCCAAAATTTGTATAAGCCACATATTTTTAGAGACATCTGATCCCTCGCATCTCTTTCCACTGCTACATCTACTTCCTCATTCTCTCTCTCTATCTCTCTCTCTCTCCATTCAAGTAGCATCCTGTAAAAGGAAAACCATTTTTGAGTTAGAATTTTTTTTAAAATCTAGTTTGAAGACTTGTACGTGGGATGTAATGTTAACATTCGCGTGTAGTGCCACATATATGCAGGAAGGATATTACTTTCCCATGTACATGTCTCCATATACATGACCTTATGAACTACATCCCGCTTACACCCTAATTCATAAGTTTCACCCTCTAAAACTCAAAAAATGAGGACTAATTTGAAATTTTAAACCACTAGAAATGAAGAGGGAAAGAGCACTTACTTGGTCTAAACGGTCGTCAATTTCATGTCTCGTAGCTCTTGCAATTGGAACTTGAATATCATGGGAAAATTGGTCTGAAATGCACGATGTGGGTCAAAACATCAAATGATATGGTAAAACTAGCTATTTTTACTATTAGTAGAAAATGTTTATCTACTTTATATAGTTTTTGCAATTTTTCGACCTAGTGGACTAATAGTGCAGTCGAAGGAGTTGGTTTTGGTGGTGTTTTCTAGTTTTTTTTTGTGGTTTCTAGCATCATATTGCCCATTCGTGACTTTGACATGTATTTTCTTTCATCAACATATAGGATAGGTTGTCACTACATCTTGCATATTTGCATTATCTTATGATTGTAATCCATATTCCCTAGGTACACCCCCATTAATTAGCGACACAGAACCTACTTACTACTATTAGAAGTGTCATTATTAAGTGCTAGGTAAAAGCTTACCAAACATGGCTGCCCTAGTTAGAACCTTTGTGCCATTTGGTTCCCATGCTGAAGTTATTCCACAAAACCAGGAGTCCCTTATAGTTCCAATATGACTTTGTGTTTGAACCTCATATTCTTACTCATAAGAATTATGACCTATACCTATGGGACTTCCACCGAGTGTTAGTTAATCTCTTTTCCGAATCAATAAAAAAAAATACTGTCGAGTGAACTTGTCTCTTTCACACTTGTTAAATGGATTTGAAAGGATGTCTATTTGGTGTAAGTTTAACCCTTTTTCAGACCAACTAGACTAATTTTGAAAAATGAATACTCTAGTCAACATTAGCTAGAAGAGTTCTCCTGCGTATTGTTTTATACTTTTTTGGGACTAGGAGACTAAATTTACAAAAGAGGACATTCTTTGGAGTTAATTTTTAATTTCATTTCATTCTCCTTCTTGTAGTATTGAGCCTATTATTGGTTCCCACTTTGTCATTACAAGCCTATTACCTCAACAATTCACATCACCAACCAAGCAAAGCCTTGTTTATATCCTTTGCAACTTGATACCTTGTACCCTAAGAGAAAACATTCCCCTGAGTGTCCACACATGAATGCACCTTCTGGCATTGAGAATAGGTATGTTCCACTGTTGGAACTAATTTCTTACTCATGGTACATGTTTCCTCCATTATATCATAACATTCATTTGCCTATGAAAAAAAAAATGTGGGTGGGAAAAGAATATTATCTTATGTTGGGAGAAATTGTCTCACCTTTGAACATAGCACAAACTTTCAAGTCCACTTGTCATCCAAAGTTTGGGTTTAGCATGACCTTAGGAAGTTGATCTCGTTACTTAGAGTTTATTCCTATGATTGGTTATTCTTTCAGTTCCTATGGAGATTTTGGTTGGTGCCTCTTGCGTCACAAAGTTTCATTATCAATTCTATGTTGTTGGAGTCCTCCATATGTCTCAGGATATTGTTCAAAGGATGTTTATAATCCCATGTCAATCATTTCTCAGAATTTTTGAATTTGCATATCGGCCACACCCTCAGTGTGTCTGAGAGTTACATGAAGTTGTAGTCTTATCATGCACCCTGGTCCTAATTTCATTATGGATAGGTAACCTTAAACCTAGTAGTTGACATCTCCTCATTAGTCACTAACTCAGGGGTTTCCCTTATGTTCGATGACAACAAATTTATTCACACATTGGGATTCATGCAGTTTCTTGGATTCCATTAGCTTTATTGGTGGTTTCCTCACCTTTTTCGACAGTCTTCCTTATTGGCTTCTATTTAGAGGCTCTTTTTTGTCCACTACTTTCATCTAGTGCATGCAAAATATGCACAGGGTCATTGGTTCATGAACATCCTCTTCGCCTAATTTCCTCCAAATCATCAAGCTATTACTTTTTCCCTTGTGTTGATTGATGAGATATTCCTTAATTCTCTCCTTTCAGCGAGTCTCCTTCCATCGACTCCATCTCATATTTTCTAGAAATGAGGCCTAGAGTTCTATTAGTACTTAGAGGCTTGAATTCATCAGTAGCAGGTTCTCCCGCCATCAACATTGGGAATAAATCAATGTCTCCTGATTGATGGATTCCTCAAGTGTTTGAATTGAACGCCTTTATTCACACTTGTAAGAATGTATTCGGTGCCTTGATACTTAATTTCATTATCGATAGGTTGTCGCATGTTTTTTAATGGTATACATCAATGACTGGTACTCAAATGAAGTCTCGTTGTGTTCGACCTCAACTTCTCTGTTCACATGATGTATACTTGCACCTTTGGCAGATCATGTAGAAGACTTCAAGACATCAATTTATAGTAGTATCTTTCTTGAGTTGTTTCTATCATTCATTGGAATAGTACCTATTGGTCCCGAGTCTACACTTAAGGCTATAAAGTGTAGAGTCAAAGCATCTGAAAAGAGTAAAAGAAAAGTGGGGAGACAACTTTGGGGGATGAGGCTATAGCCGATCTCTGAGCTTTATTTGCCTAACTTCCAAATATTGTTGAATACTAATATCCCGTTCGATGGTGGACCATGAACGTTCGATCTTTGTCCAGGTGATGGCAGTCTTAAGTATGGTATTGAAAAGATTCAAAGCGATGTTGGTTTGACCCGATAGGCTAGGTTCAATGTTGGGCTGCCTTATGAAGGGTACATTCATGGGGAGAACAGAGCTTTTAAAAGAGGGTTGATGTTTTAAAACGCTTATTTTAATTTTAGATTATACGAGGAAAATTCAATGAAGCCAAATGAAGGGTTTAACGAAATCCAAGGTCATTTTCCGTAACTGAGTTAAAATCTTGAGACCGAGTATGAAAACATAGAGCTGTCAACAATGTGGGGAATCAATTTCAGAAGAATCCCACATTGTAGCAGAAGAAGAAAGGAAAGGAATACTTCGATGAAAGCATATTATATAGAGGTCCAAGTAATTCATAGGTCTTGTACCTACTAGTAGCCTATACAGAGGAAAAACTGTAAATAACTAGACAATTAGAGATTGATCACCACAGTAGAAGTTATACTAAATTGCAACTAAAAAATTCATCAAAATGTATATGTAAAAAATGAAATGAAACATGAAATAACAGAGGAAAACACATAACTCAATCTTGATGGAATATGGAGTCTTCAATTCATTTTGTATTAATCCTGGCTCAAAAGAACTTTCACTATTACAATCTATCACCAAAAAAAAAAAAATCCCTTTTCATCTCTTCCTCGATGCCTATTTAAACAAAAGTTCTGAACATTTAGAATTTTCATCATTCTGGAAACTTTTCAGTTACAAATAAATAAAATGGAGCGTTTCATCTCCTTAACTTTGTCTTCCCTCATAAGGGTAGAGTACCTTCTTTCTCTGCTCTTCTAGCTCCAAAAATAGAATGGGTTGACATCTATCATTATTTAGCACTAGAAACCTGCCCCTTCACCTGCTCAATGCAAATGACACACATTTCCACCAACTAGGCTATTAACCTAGAAGGCTCTATTTGGTTGCTTGCCTCAAAGGTGCAACATCTTTTCACTAATTGCGGCAACCTTTTCCCTACTTGTCGGTCTTTCGCGATGATGGAGCATAATTGTAAACTTGGCTGTACTAGCCATTTGTCCACTTGGGCCATATTGACCTGGCTTATCTGGGATATCTCCACTTGTTCCTTCTCCATGTTTTCTTTGATGTCCAATAGGTGTTTAGCTATATTGATTTTTCCCAATGTCCTAGCACTGCCTTCCTTGTCAAGGTGTAACACAATTTTACTTATCGAGGTGAACATTTCCTCAAAAGAATTCATCACTTCATTAGCTTTCATCCTTCTTTCTGATATATTCTACTCCCAAACCTTCAGCAAGATATTTCCTCTATTTTTTTCTGCAATGGATAATTTGGAGCTGTTGACCATCTCTATCTTCACCGTAGCTATAACAACATCTTGGAAAGCGACTTGAGATGCCCTGACTTCTCTTTCTCTCAAATAAATATTTTCTAACACTTGATCTATCATTTGGAAGTGGTTTTGAATGGTTCCTACTTTTACAAGGAGGTTTTGTTGAGCCGTTAATACCTTATGTTGGATTTCGACAGCTTGGGTTCTGAAATTTTTTATGTCTAAAACATGATTCTCGGCCACATCCAATTTCGATTGTAACTCTATAATTTGTTGCCCTTGTTGTCTTACTTGTGTTTGGCTAATTTGCGCCAACTGGTGCACTTGCTCAAGGTCGGATCTGAGCTTGTCGATCTCCTGTAGATCGACTATTCGGGCTTGCTCAAGGATTTTTTCTCACCTCATCCCTGACATTCCCTTTAGCAATAGCCACTTTAGATTCTAACTTTCTAATCAAGAGGTTCTTTCATTTCAACTGGGCCTTCAGAGTTCCAACTGAGCACTGATTTGTTGTAGCATAAGCCCCTAGTGTTCCTACTATCTCGTCTATGAATTCTTCCTCTTTCGTGACCTTTGCATCTGTCATTATTTTAAATGTTTTAGCCACTATGCCCTCCCTTTGATATAATCCTTGTCTCACCATGACCTTCCTTTTTTTATCAAAGAAAAATTCGTTAGGAGGCAACTCCTCTACAGAAATGGGCGCCAGTTCTTCATTGAAGATCCACCCCGCATCGGATCCCCCTTTGTGAACTGTAAGGGTGTGATAATGGCGATCGGACTGTCGATTTACTTGGATGGTTGTTTTGGGGTAGCATCTGTGGCCGACTTGTTTGACATGAGTGGTAATGATTCGTGTGACCCCTTTGAGGGCATCTCTGCTTGACCTTGGGCCTGCTTACCCGGTGTACCCTTTTCAGGGTTTCCTTTCTTTTGGTAAAGGATTTTGGCTCCTCGCTCTGAGGTTCCAGCCTCCACTATTTTCTCTTGGTTCTTCTCCTTATTAGGACTCAATTCATTTGAACCTTTAACCCCTGTCTATTGTGTGACCGAAAACTTTGGGGTTTCACCTTGTAAAATTTGAGGGAGATAACTCTACCCGTGCTCCTAGAATTTAAAGAAATCAGCCTTATCTCTGGGTGGAAGGGCTTGAATTCGAATAAGGAATTCTGAGTAGGACCTTGCACCCCAGAATATTTCATTATGAGGCGAATCCTCATGTTCATATCTCTTCAGGCCACAACTTGCCAGGTGATTGCTCACAACCTTACTAGGGCCATGCTTCTTGAACTCAATATCCACTAACTTCATTTCTTCTAAAACCATAGCCTCGGCTTTGGCATGGCCAAAATCTAACAAGGATTATGCACCAATATGAATGGGGAAGGGTGGCCATACCTTCTTTGATACTCCTTTGAGCTCTTTACTTATTCTGCCAGGCACAGTCTGCATGGCAATCTCGCGACACAATAGTTTATCTGGAAAAAATAGCGGTAGATCATATGGGGAGACAGAGGTGCCAAAAACCCTAATATATGAAAATTCTGCCTCTATATACCAATATTCCATGCTACTCAGGTTGGTCATGATGCTATTCGAAATCCTGTGTGGTAGTTGGCTGAAAATGGCGATGTGCAATCGCACCATTACCGAGTTGAATATTTCGTAAATGAATTCTTTGGCATTATCCTCCCAAAGATTCGAGTGGTAGACATGAATAGGCTCTGTATTAAATGGAGCCCAGCTCTAGTTTGTTAATGGGAATGGTGTCATGAAGCATATGGCATCCATGATTTAAGCAGACATAAAGAACGATGTTGCTTTCTTACTTGCCCTCTGTGCTCGATGTTCAGTAATTTGACTGGTCAGACTATCAGAAAATAGTTTGGCCCAGTCAAAGGAGAAGCCCTCGACAACTATATGAATGAGTGGTACCCATGGGAGGAAAAAATGGCTAGTGTCCTCCCTCCCATACAACCTGCAGGCCATCATTGTTATGTACTTGAATTGTGGCTCCAAGGAGGAGATTGAATAGATCCTGTTAGTGTCGGCCCTGAATTTAATGGGGTGTGAGACCCAATCTTTGATTCAATTGGAAAAACTTCTTGCATACTTCTCGCACTCCTTCTTATTGAAACCTTCTATAAATTCAGCATTATGAGTGAGGTTCAATGTGGGTGACAATTTATACATTTCCCGCAAATGTTCTGGCCTGAAATTCCCAATTGTTACCTTTTGTTCACTGATAATCGTTCTGGGTGGGATATCCACATGGTCTAGCACCCACCTGATCATATCACAATAGGAAAGAATCTAGGGCCTTGCCTCTATTTTGTGCATCTCTTCTTGAGCGACGATTTTTTATTTGGTTGATAAGTCATCCTTCTCGTTGTCACTAGAATCATTCGAACAACTTACAGACTCGGATTGCAGAATGTTGGAAATGTATGACCAGGTCTTGATATCATTAATACTCCGCGGCGAGGTATCAGAAACCATGTCTAAAACCTGAACTGAACTCTCGACAGCTACCTTGGGCATTTTTCATGGAGCCATGATAGAGAAACCTCCAACTTGACCTCCTGTCAAAAAAATTGAAAAGCAAAAACAACGGTTATCTTGGTGAAATGGTTCTGCATGCAAATAGAAATGAAAACTGAAATAATGAAGGAAAAACTCTCTATCTTGGTCATTTAAACCCATGGGTGTATATGCAAACAGAATGGTCAAATCGCTTAATAGAAATATTTAGAAGTAAAACAAGATCGTACTATCTATCACCTTATCGCAAATTCAAATAAATGCCATAAATGCTTGACGAGTCGTAACATTGAAAAACGAAGGATCATTTAAGACTTCATCCATAAACTGCGTGTGTTAAAGTTTGCTTAAGGTGCTAATTAATATGTTTTAGATCTTTCAGATTGGTGCACTTAGTTTCTAATCCTCTTTTCAATGCTCACCACATAGGGTGTTTTTGCTCCTAGACACTGAGCCTCAAAAACCTGAAATCGCGATGGTGCGAGCTAATAGATTAGAAGTGATTTAACTTAAGTCTTTTAATTATCCATGCTTAATTAAAGAAATTCATGACTTTGGGGTCGGTATTACGAAGGTGCGACCCTTTGGGGAGGAAATCGTCGAGTCACAAAATCACGGTATTAACTAAACAGGGTTTAAAGTGACTTGTTTCTTGAGACTAACCTCGGTAACTTTCACACGACTTCGCGACTTTGCAAGTTAGGGGTTTGAGAAATGTTCAATGCATAACTCTCGAGAGAAAGGGTACAAGGTACTAAGAGATGATAAGCCTCTCTTAGTCTTTTAGTAAAGGTGACTAAACTTAGGGAGGTTTTTGCCACTTCACATGTCAGAATACTGCGACTTTAGGGGGAAGACACATGAAACAAACAAAGTACCAAAAACCAACCTTTTTGGGCTTTAGTATAACTCTTCATGAATTTAGAGAAGAGTGGCTCCAACATAGGCTCCAACTGGGGATCTCATCTCCTTGTGGAGTGAGAAGGACAACAAACTAAGTTCTTGAGAAGGGGTACATGGGGTCATCAGCTTGCTTCGATGATAGTTTGTTTGGAAAAAACGGGGGGGCAGAGGAAAAACTGAGGTTTCAACTTTAATTCTGAAACTTTCCAAAACTCAACACGCTTCCTAAACTCGACAACAATCCATTCGGAAAATTTCCCTTCCTTGAGGCTGAAAATGGAGCTTCTTAAGACGGTCCAATGAATCTTAGGAAAATTAACAGATACAGTAGGTTTTAGCTTGCGTCAAAAAAAAAAAATTACGTGCTCTTAATCAGGGAGACCTGCATGAACTGGAGCTATGGATCCGGTTTCAAAAATGTTGTTTACTAGAGTTTAGTATAATTTAAGTATGTCAGCCTTACAAAATATCTTAGATATTGCTTCACTTCCAGCAAGCCTGTTTAGTACCTCGATGAAGTTATCTAGCTCCATTTATTGAATTTCCTTTCACCACTCCAAACTGTAATCTTGCATTTAGATGCTGAGATGAGAGCAATCATTTTTATGAATTTCCTTTCATTATCTCTTTGGACTAGATGGGGGCTATCAATTATGAATTTCCTTTCACCATCTACCTTATACTTTACTTTTGAAAAGTGGAGTGGGGGCAATCAATTGGCATAATAGAAAACCGGGGGTGATATTTGTTACAGAGGCTTGTCAACTTGCTTTGAGTGCTCTAGACCAACTTTCTCTTAACATTCACAATGCCCTAGTCTATAGGAAAATAGGGGAGAATTAATTTACAGGGGTATTCTTTTGAGAAAGACTTAACCATTCAAAATATTTTAAAAGACCTACGAGGGTTAGGATCCGCCTACGCATGGATTTGTTTAGCAGGGGACCAAGGAGTCGTGAAGACCAGTTTTCGAAATTGAAGCGGAACTTCTTTTCCTCTATGGATGGTATGGGCAGTAGACTAGAGATTAAGGAGAGAGGGCCAAGGATGACAAAGGGAAAGAGAGAAGTCTATGGACCTCAAAAACCCAGAATGTTATCATGTAATCTTGAGTTAGATGAATACAACATACTTGCGAGACCACTTCTATGTTTTAAGATATGTTCGTTTGAAAACCAGATACCTAGGGAATTCATACCTCAGTCTTACCACTTTGTTCTCCTCTAAAAGAAAAAACTTTGTCACTTTTTATGGTGGGTCAATTTCTTGGTACCTGGCCATCCCTTTCTCCTTTGCAGTTTGGGCTGTAATTCGAAGGCCTGTATGAAACAACACACAGAGTATCAAGTCTATCAGGATTTATGAGACTCTGTGTGTAAAAATTTAAGTTTCTACTTCTAGAAATTCAACAACCTGTTTTATTCAAGATGAAAGTGAACTTACTGAAAATTTTTATGAAAAGAAAAAAGAAAACAAACTGGTATATACAATGGAAATTTGGAACTCATGTATTGCATATAGTGCTTTAAATAACGCCCGTTGACAGGGGTGCTGAGAGTTTCACAATCCAAATTCTCTAATAGAAATGAATTCTTCCCTTTATAAGCTAAGACTTTGAATGGTTCGTACCAGATATGATCAAATTTACCATGTTTTGTCAAATCTTCCCTCCTAGCATCCCATTTCAAAACCAAAACATCGAGGAGGAAATCCTTTTTTTTGCCTTTACGATCGAACAACGCTTTCATGTTGTCCTGGTATTTCTACATCCTTGCATTCACCTCGGTCCTGCATTGTTGGACCTCGATCGACTGATTTATTCTTCTTGTGATGTAGTTTGGCTCTTCTCTCTCATCTTTCCAGAGCTTCATTACAGGGAGAGATAAATTTATAGGCAAAACTACATCAGTCCTGTACACCATTTGAAAAGGAGAAGTACCAATGGATTTCTTCATACCTATCCGATTTGCCCATACGGAGTACTTTAAGTGTACATGCCAAGATATTTTGTTTTCGCTCAACACCTTCTTAATTATGGTAATCAAACCTTTATTTGATGATTTGGCTAACCCATTACCTTGAGGGTAATATGTTGTGGAGTGGCCCAATACGATGTTATATTTTTGGAAAAAGATGAACATTGCCATAGACTTGAATGCCTGGGCATTATCCGTCATTATCTTTTGAGGACAACCAAATCTTGACAGTATGCTCTCTTCCAGGAAATCAATCACCACTGAATCGGTCTCCTTCCTAGTGGGAATAGCCTCCACCCATTTGGTGAAATAATCTGTGGTGGTGAGGATCCATTTGTGTTGAGCGTTGGAATTTGGGTTGATGTCGCCTATAAAATCTAACCCCCATTGTTGAAAAGGGGCTTCGGTTTTGACAGGAACCAGAGGTAGCACTGGGAGATTTTGTTTTCTTGCAAACAACTGGCAAGGGTTACAGGCTCTGACTTTGATGTTGACATTTGAGAAAATTTTAGGCCAATAATATCCTGCCCTCAAGATTTTATAAGCTATTTCCCTCTAGGTGTGATTCCCTCCGCACACTCCTTCATGGAATTAATTTATGACCCCCTCTGTTTCTTATTCTACCAAACAAACCAGTAGGAAACCTAAGGGGTCCTTAAAATATAGTTGACTTTCGGATGTGTAGTACTTCACCGCATGAAGCTTCAGTGTCTTGGATTTAGCTAGAGATAGATCGCTAGGGAATTTCAGGGTCAGTAGGTAGGACACTATATCTTTATACCAATATGATAAGACAAACTTCTCTTCAATTCTGGAGATAGCTATTTGGTCGTTGGGCTTGTTTACATCCCCCTGTCCCTCATATCCTTGCAGGTTATTTATTCCGAGCGCTCTGAAATTTGATTCCACCAAGAGCTTAGCCAGACATTGTCCCTTTACTAGGTTCGTTGATTTTACCTCTAGGTTGAACTCTTGAATTTTAGTGAGGCACCGACACCTCTTTCCATCACTGTCAGGCTGGACCAATATATCCTTCACAGAACTGGTGGGAATGTATGTGATTACTTGGAGTGTGGAACGTAAATTCTAAAAGCTTTCAAAGCCTTAACCATAACATACACTTGTTTCTCCATTATATAAAAACTTGGTTCAACATCTCTAAGACTTTTACTCATAAAGACTATTGGTTTCTTGAAACCCTCTTCAATTTTATGGAGGAGTACTTCCTCCACTGTGTGTTTGGAGGCGAACGAGAAAATCAGGAAATCCTTTAGGTAACCAGGGCTTGCTAATACAGGCACTTCGATGATAACTTTCTTGATGCGTGAAAACGACGCTTTACCCTCTGCCATCGATTTCATTTCACTATTATTCTTGAGCATATTTGTGATCAATTTCATGATTTCAACAAAGTTTGGGATAAATCTTCTCAAAAAAATTATTTTTCCTAAAAATGACTGAATTTATTTTATATTCCTAGGAATATTTATGGTGTCTATAGATTCCACCTTTTTAGGGTCAATTTTAATTCTGTCCCGAGAGACAATGTGGCCCAAGAGTTTACCTTCCTGCATCGCAAAGTGAGACTTCTTGGGGTTTAAAGACAAACCAAATTTTTGGCATTTTTCAAACGTTTTCTTTAGGTGTAGCAGATGGTCTTCATCGGATTTGGAGAAGATAGTCAAGTCGTCAAGGTCGATAACCACAAATTTATCTTTTTCACTGATGAAGGGGATGTCCATAGTGCGCTAGAAGGTAGCACTTGCATTCATTAGACCAAAGGGCATTTTTTCATACATAAATGTGCCCCAAGGGGTGGTGAAAGTTGTTTTTTCTTTATCATGCTCGTTGACAACAATTTGATTATAACCGAAAAACTCATCGATCATCGACATCCTATTTTCCCTGACTACTTTTTCCAAAACGTGATCCATTTTGTGTAGAGGATAGTTATCTTTGAGAGAGGACTTGTTTAGATTTTTAAAGTCTACGCACAGTTTGATCTCCCTGTTTTTCTTCCTAACCGGGACCAAGTTCACCACCCAGTCAGAGTACCTGAGAGGTACAATTATTTTTGCGTCTAAGAGTTTTTTCACTTCTCTTTTGACCACAGGTAGTAAAATGGGGTTGATTTGTCTGAGCTTATGTTGGAAGGGTTTAATACCAGGTTTCAAAGGTATTTTGTACTCGATCACAGAGGTGTCATAGGTTCTGAGCTCATCATAAGACCATGCAAAGACATCTTTATACCGCATGAGTAAGTCCTTATACCTACTTTTTATCTCAGGAGGAAGATACTTTGATTACTTCATTATCCTAGGCTCTTTGGTGGTGCCCATGTCACAGTCTTTGACCTCTTTCGGTTGGGGCTGCAAGGTGGACTTCAATGGCACGTCATTTTGATCAAACAACCTTTCCAGGGGTATCAGGCCCCTAGGGATCTAATTACTTTTTAACACTAGAAGGTGATGATTTGCAATTTTTTCTCGAAACTCTTGGGGTTCCTCCCCTTCCTGCATAATCCATGTATGATCGTTTTGGTTTTCCTAGTCAATGTGGGTTTTGGAGAAATCATCCACCATTTCTAGGAACCTTCTGATCTATTCGTCATCTTCAAAAACCTGCCGATGTCGTATGTTGTTTGGTATGGATGGTTTGTGTCTTACCTCTATGTGGTATTTTAATTTGAAATCGGTAGGGGGTGTGAAAGTCGAAGTAGGTTTGGCCAGTGAATGAGCTTGTTGGTTTTCGGCTCGTGGGATGAAATGAACCTTTATCGATGAGAATACATTTTCCATTAGATCCTAGGTGCAATTTCTATAGGACCTCAGTCTCAGGTGCTTGGCCTAGTACTGTCGATTTACCTGTTTCATAATCAGTTCAGTGTCTCCATAGACCTCTGAATTCTTTATGTTTAGCTTCTTGGTAGCTTCTAGACCCAAGAATAGAGCTTCATATTCGCAAACATTGTTTGTGCAGTCTTCATCCCACTTTAACCTGTAATAGAAGGGAACAACAAATTCATTTTTAGGCACTACGAAAAACACTCCCACACCTGCTCCTTCACATGACGAAGCTCCATCAAATAACATTTTCCAAGTTCCAGTGTTGTGCATATTTTTAGCTATCGTTTCGGTTCCGATTTCATCAATGTCACTTTCTTCTACACAATTTTCTTCAGTATCGTCAAAGGATAGAATACAATTTCCCAGTTCTTGATCAGCAATGTAAACAAGGTAATTGTTAGGATTCTGTGGATCACTTACCATATATGCCAACCGTGTTTCCCTGTATAACCATGTGAAATGTCCACCAAAAAAAGGGATTGTGGAATAGGTCATATCCAGCTGGAGGGATCCCCCGAGATTGGCTCCCCAAGATCTAGACAATAGTAAACCATACTTCGAGGGCATATCGCAGACAACTACATCCATTAGGACATTTTTTACCAGAATCTGGGCGAGGGTGACTACCAAATCTTTGATCATGCCCATGCACTTAACTCTCCTTGAATCGAACGAGTAAATATATCCATAGGGTCTGGTGATTTCGAGGCCTAGTCTATTCATAATAGACTTGGGTATTACGTTATGAGAGGCCCTAGAGTCCAACATGCAATTATGCAACAACCGATTGTGCACTTTCAGGGTAATATAGAAGGGGGTGACGGTATCTCTGGCACCTTCAAAATGTGGACCAAAAGTGATATTAGGCTTGTCATCTTCTAGATTTATTATGGCGTACTGACTCTCTAGATCTGAAAATTTTATCATCTTGGTTATTTGTTTTCGGTACACAAGATTCTTCACCAACTCAACCAAAGGTATTGATATCTTGATCTTTTTTATCTCATTTTCTAGGCAAAAAACTTCCACAATTTTATCTGTTTCCTTGGCTGAAACATCAGACTCTCCCTTATCCATTTTATTTAGTAGCATTGTTTTATTCTCAATGTTTCTCATTTCGGATGTCCGCATTTTGGATGCCTTAGTTCTTCTTTCTTGGGTTTCGGTCCCTTTTACATTGGTATTTTGTGAGTCTACCCCTACGTCATTTTGCATCTCGGTCTCTTTTTGGGTGGGCTCGTATATTTTTCCCTTAGGAAAAATTTTCTTGGGTTGCACAGCCAATGCAGGTTTGTTTCTGGGCCTCAGATTGTATTTGTGCTGGAGCTCGAACATTACGGTGTTAGCCATTCTTTGATGAGCGAGATCATTAGCGTCATTCAGGTTATTATTTTCAACCGATGATTGTTCAGTGTTTAGGGACTTTTCGTAATCTTCCTTCGTCAAGTGAGGTTGTATACCATTGTCACCTAAGTTTTTTACATCTTCCTCTAAGTCTTCAAAATCTTGCATATCTTTTTCCCTAATAAAATTTTCATTTTTTCGCGGTGCTTGGATCTTTTGGTCTTCATTTTTAATTTGTCTTGGTTGAAACTAAGGATTTGGATTTCTCCTTAATTCTGTTTTAATGCATTGATCATCTTTCGATTGGTCTAGCTCCATTCTCGAGATTTTGTTTGATAGTTCTTTGATTATCCTGGCCATGTCATCCATCTTGTCATTTGAGGATCTTCTGGATCTAGAGGGCCCTGCTTGTTCTCTAAGACATCTATTTTCCCTGTTTCCCATCTCACTTTTCATTTTCAATTTACCTGAGGCCATCATGTTTGACTCAATTTGCACAACATCATCTTGCATTCGGGTTAGGTCTGCCCCTCTCCTTTCTATTAATAGTAGAGAAAAATCAGGTTCAAAATCTCCTGCGAAATTTACTTTGGCTACGGGCTGGGACGGTTTAACTTCAACAGGGATCTTATTGTATAACTTGTTAAACCTTTCAGATCCCTTTTTATTTAAAGACCCAAACTTGGTCAAATAGTATAAATGATCCTTTATCTCGCCCCATTGTTTAAGAAAGAGGTCTTCTAGTGCATCGTAGGATATGTTTTAACCTGGGGGTAGGCTTCGAAACCAAGTTCTTACATGTCCCTCAAAGGTTTGAACAAACAATCGAGAATACACATCCTCATGCTCGAGCCCTAGAATATGAGGGAATTGATCAAAAGAGTTGATATGCTCGGCTGCAGTTAGATCCCCTTCTCCTATGAACTTGGGTAGGTTTTTCATATAGTTCTCAGGTAGATCATGGAGAGATACCAGAAGGACCAAGGGGGCATATCTAGTGGCTACCTTGGTAAAAAACCTAGGAGGCGGTTGTTGGCCTTGGCCTCCTATTCCCCCTGCTCCTCCTCCAACGACAGCCATGGATAACCTAGGAGAGGAAATCAATATGTTATAAAGAGAGTTTGTGAAGATGTATATCGACTCTCGAGATTCCTTGGAGTGGAAAGGGGAAAAGTCGAGAATGTTTTTACCAAGGGAGGTGAAAGAAGAAAAAGGAGAAGAAGGTATATGTGGACTCAGATCCTCTTACTTGAAGGATACGTAAATGGGAGAACCCATTGACATTGAGTCCGTGTATGTGGAAACCTCTTCAAGGCCTTGAGTGACGGAGGGGTTTAGAGTCGATGGGATATTGATAGGGATTAGCTACAAGGTAGGAGTGTCACCCCTTATAGCATAAGAGGCCGTCGAAGAGGTCTCGGTTTTGATCTCGGGTAGGAGCTGCTCAGACTTCAGGGTTTTGGATTCCACGACATTGTCTGATATTTTCTTGAGAGGAAGTTCTTGTGACGGGGATGGTTCGAGAAAGGTATTATCTTTAGAATGATTTTACTTGGGTTGATAGGCAACCATGTCTTGTTTAAAAAGACCCCTTGGTCTTAGTATTTTTTCAGGGTCAAAAACTGGCACTGTCTGTTTGGCATCTGGGTTTTGTCTAGTATTCTTCTAAAAGGATGCCAGCTTAATTAAGATTGGAGTCGCCAAGTGAATGATGAAGGTTTAGCCTTAACAAGGTGTTTTCTCTT
Organism: Picea sitchensis; assembly: GCA_010110895.2. Taxonomy (NCBI): domain Eukaryota; kingdom Viridiplantae; phylum Streptophyta; class Pinopsida; order Pinales; family Pinaceae; genus Picea; species Picea sitchensis. The sequence goes on along the minus strand of SNQJ01S0047321.1, from coordinate 11,770 downwards.
TCTTCACTGTCAAAAAATGAAACATGGAAATGTCGTTTCCTCAGGGGAAGGTGACTGCGATTCTCTGTCCCCGACAATGACACCAGAAAGACGTTGGTCCTGAGTCTACACTTAAGGCTATAACGTGTAGAGTCGAATCATCTAAAAAGAGTAAAAGATAAGGGGGGAGCCAACTTTGGGGGATGAGGCTATAGCCAATCTCTGAGCTATCCTTGTCTAACTTCCAAATATTCTTGAATACTAATATCCTGTTTGATGGCGAACCATGAACGTTCAAGCTCTGTCTGGGTGATGGCAGTCTTAAGTATGGTATCGAAAAAATTCAAAGTGATGTTGTTTTGACCCGATAGGCTAGTTTTGATGTTGGGTTGCCTTACGACGGGTACATTCATGGGGAGAACAGAGCTTTTAAAAGAGGGTTGATGTTTTAAAATTCTTATTTCAATTTTAGATTATACGAGGAAAATTCAGTGAAGCCAAACGAAGTGTTTAACGAAATCGAAGGCTGTTTTCAGTAACTGAGTTAAAATATTGAGACCGAGTATGAAAACATAGAGCTATCAACAATGTGGGGCATCAATTTTAGAAGAATCCCAGGATGTAGCAGAAGAAGAAAGGAAAGGAATACTTTGATGAAATCATATATATAGAGATCCAAGTAATTCATAGGTCTTGTACCTGCTAGTAGTCTATACAGAGGAAAAATTGTAAATAACTAGACAACTAGAGATTGATCGCCATAGTAGAAGTTATACTAAATTGCAACTAAAACATTCATCAAAGACGTATATGTAAAAAATGACATGAAACATGAAATAACAAAGGAAAACACATAACTCAATATTGATGGAATATGGCGTCTTCAATTCGGTTTGTATTAATCCTGGCTCAAAATAACTTTCTCTAATACAATCTATCACCAAAAAAAAGAAAATCCATTTTCATCTCTTCCTCGATGCCTATTTAAACAAAAATTCTGAACATTTGGAATTTTCATTGTTCTGGAAACTCATCAGTTACAAATAAAGAAAATGGAGCGTTTCATCTCCTTATCTTTGTCTTCCCTCGTAAGGGAAGAATACCTTATTTCTCTGCTCTTCTGGCTCCAGAAATAGAACGGGTTGAAATCTTTCATTATTTACCACTAGAAACCTGGACCTTCGCCTGCTCAATGTAAATGACACACGTTTCCACCAACTGGGCTATTAACCTAGAAGTCTCTGTTTGGTTGCTTGCCTCAAATGTGTAACATATTTTTGCCAATTGAGGCAACCTTTTCCCTACTTGTCAGTCTTCCGCGATGATGGAGCATAAGTATAAACTTGGTTGTACTAGCCATTTGTCCACTTGGGCCATATCGACCTAGCTTATCTAGGATATCTCCACTTGTTCCTTCTCCATGTTTTCTTTGATGTCCAACATGTGTTTAGCTATATTGATTTTGCCTAGCGTCCCAGAACTGCCTTCCTTGTCAATGTCTAACAAACTTTTACTTGTCAAGGTGAACGTTTCCTCACAAGAATTCATCACTTCATTAGCTTTCCCCCTGCTTTCTAATATATTCTGCTCCCAGACCTTCAACAATATATTTCCTCTAGTTTGTTTTGCGATGGATAAGTTGGAGCTTTCGACCATCTCTATCTTCGCCGTAGCTATAATAGTGTCTTGGAAAGTGACCCGAGATACCCCGCCTTCTCTTTCTCTCAAATAAATATTTTATAACACTTGATCTATCGTCTGGAAGTGGTTTTGAATGGTTCCTACTTTTACAAGAAGGTTTTGTTGAGCCGTTAATACCTCATGTTGGATTTCGGTGGCTTGGGATCTAAATTTTTTTATGTCTAAAACCCAATTCTCAGCCACATCCAATTTTGATTATAACTCTATAATTTATTTCCCCTGCTGGCTTACCTGTGTTTGGCTAATTTGCACCGATTGGAGCACCTGCTCAAGGTTAGATCTGAGCTTCTCGATCTTCTGTAGATCAGCTATTCGGGCTTGCTCAAGGATTTTTCTCACCTCGTCCCTGACATTCGCTTCAGCAGTAGCCACTTTAGCTTCTAACTTGCTGATCAAGAGGTTCATTCATTTCAATTGGGCCTTCAAAGTTCCAACTAAGTACTGATTTGTTGTAGCATAAGCCCCTACTGTTCCTGCTATCTCGTCTGTGAATTCTTCCTCTTTCGCGGCCTTTCCATCTGTCATGATTTTAAATTTTTTAGCCACTACACCCTCCCTTTGATATAATCCTTGTCTCACCACAACCTTCCTTTTTTTATCAAAGAAAAATTCATTAGGAGGTAGCTCCTCTATGGAAATGGGCGTCATTTCTTCATTGAATATCCACCCTGCATTGGGATCCCCCTTTGTGAACTGTAAGGGTGTGATAATGGCAATTGGACTGCCGATTTACTTGGACAGTTGTTTCGGGGTAGCATCTCTGGCTGGCTTGTTTGACATGAGCGGTAATGAGTCGTGCAACCCCTTCGAGGGCGTCTCTACTTGACCTTGGGCCTACTTACCCAGCCTACCCTTTATGGGGTTTCCTTCCTGTTGGTAGGGGATTTTGGCTCCTTGCTCTAAGGTTTTTGCCTCCCTTGTTTTCTCTTAGTTCTTCTCCTTTTTAGGACTTGAGTCCTTTGAACCTTTGACCCCCGTCTAATGTGTGACCGGAAGCTTTGGGCTTTCACCTTGTAAAATTTGAGGGAGACAACTCCGCCGGTGCTCCCAGAATTTAAAGAAATCAACCTTATCTCCAGGTGGCAGGGCTTGAATCTGACTCAGGACTTCTAAGTAGGACCTCGCACCCTGAAATATTTCATCATGATGGGAACCCTCATGTTCATATCTCTTCAAGCCACAACTCACCAGGTGATTTCTCACAACCTTACTAGGGTCGCGTTTCTTGAACTCAATATCCACCAGCTTCATTTCTTCTAAAACTATAGCCTCAACTTTGGCATGGCCAAAATCTAATAAGGAATATGTGCCAATATGAATGGGGAAGGGAAGTCATACCTTCTTTGATACTCCTTTGAGATCTTTTCTTATTCCACCAAGCATAGTCTACCTGACAATCTCGTGACACAATAGCTTATTTGGAAAAAATAGCGGTAGAGCATATGGGGGGACAAAGGTGCTGAAAACCCTGATATATGAAAATTCCACCTCTATATACCAATATTCCATGCTACTCAGGTTGGTCATGATGCTATCCAAAATCCTAGGCAGCGGCTGGTCGAAAATGGCGACGTGCAATGGCACCATTACCTAGTTGAAGATTTCATAAATGAATTCTTTGGCATTATCCTCCCAAAGCTTCGAGTGGTAGACATGAATAAGATCTGTATTAGATGGATCCCATCTCTAGTTCATTAATGAGAAGGGTTTCATGAAGCATATGGCATCCATGATGTAAGAAAACATAAATAACAAAGCCACTTTCTTACTTGCTCTCTATGCTCGATATTCAGTAATTCGACTAGTAAGACTGTCAGACAACAGTTTGGCCCAGTTGAAGGAGAAGCCTTTGACAACTGTATGAATGAGTGGTACCCATGGGAGGAAAAAATGGGTAGTGCCCTCCCTCCCATACAACCTGCAGGCCATCATTGCTATGTACTTGAATTGTGGCTCCAAGGAGGAGATTGAATAGATCCCGTTAGCATCGACCTCGAATTTCGTGGGGTGTGAGACCCAATCTTTGATCAGATCAGACAAAATTCTTGCATAGTTCTTCCACTCCTTCTTGAAACCTTCTAGAAATTCAGAATTATGAGTGAGGTTCGGTGTGGGTGACAATTTATACATTGCCCACAAATGTTCTGGCCTGAAAGTCCCAATTGTTACCTTCTCTTCGTTGATAATCGTTGATGCAGGAGCATCACCAACACATCAAGTGAGCCAGCACATCGAGCGGAAGACAGCTAGATAAGCCAGCGCACATTTTGAAAATACTTGGAAATTGTTGCGTGATCTTAAATGGTTCATTTAAGAGACGGTGCACTTGTATATTGTAATGGACTTTGAGTGGATAGCTCTCATCCTTTAGGTAGATGAGGCATTTAATTTAGTTAATGTTGGTAGATAGAATATTTAATTCTAGATTTGATAGCTTAGAGTTCGAGAGGGAAAATGGATATAGACACCCTCGTTGTATCATTGTAACATATGGAAACAGGAGAGCAAGAAGAGCAAGAAGAGAATTGTGTGAAGACCATCCATGTACAGATATTGAATTAATAGAAGAAAGCTTTGATTCAAATCCATGGTTATGTGTCTATTCTCTATGTTGATGTTATTATGCTTTTGAATATTTGCATCCTGTCATACATTTGCTTTTATATGCTGTGTATGTGATTTCATGATTGAATTGAAGTCTGAGAGGGTGAGTGAATGAGTTTCAATTATTTCTCTAAGTAAGTTAAAGGATTCCTGCAAGGAGTGCAGTCGATTTTCCCGCAAGGAGTGTGTTGACAGAAGGGTTCACTTAGAGATAGCTTTGTTCTCATTTCCTCGAAGGTGCAGATAGGCACAGTGCCATGCAAGGAGTGCGTAGGCCAAGTGAAGTCTCATAGTTGCGATTATGAACAAAGAATTGAAGACTGCTGCTGCAGGAGTGCCCAGAGTTGAAAGACTTCAACACTTAGACGTTGTTGAAGATTTGCAGCGAGTGCATGCAAGAAGTTCTCAAAAGGACTTGAGAAGTCAAGAACAAGCTCAAGAGGAGTAGGCCTTCGAATTCGTCGGAGGATTGCACAAGATAAGTTGCGCTTGAAGCATTCGAGCAAGTGCTGAAACTTGCGTACAGGTGGACAAGTCTTTGTGGAAGACGCTCTTGTTTAATTTTGCAGAATTAATGAGGGAAGAACGGACAGTCGGAATTCTCTGAGGAGAAATCGCGAGAATCTGAGGACCGTGGGATCTGACATAGTTGTGAGGAAGATATTGCAGGTATCCCAAAGGGTGGAAATCTCAGGAAGGGTAGAGCGTTGATAAAAGATGGCGAGGGTCGTTGAAATATTCGTGAGATCGCCTATCGGGATCTTGTAAGAAAAGTATCAAAGAGTTGGTAATGGGAGTCGCAAAGTCGCGAGGTGTGACATCCCGACCGTGACGAAAGTCGCATGGGCCATAGGAGTGAGTGCAAGGAAGGTGGCAGATATTGGAGATCTCGCGAGCTCAGGACTCGCAAGTCAAAGGTCTATAGATTGGAAGGTTCAAGTCACGAGGCGCGAGATAGAGAAAGCGCGACAGGAGAATATCGGGGTCTCGTCACATCGGGACTCGGAAAGTGGAGAAATCAGTGTTGAAGGTCACGAGTAGCGAAGGAGCAAGGGCGCAAAGTCGTGAATGTGCGATAAAGTTGTATTAGAGGTTCGACGTATCGGGCCTCGGGAGTTGAGGTAGGATTCATTTGACCTCGCGAGTGGTGAAGTCGTGAGGGAGCGAGACTGCGAGTCTCGACCTTTCGGCGTCTCGTGTGTCAGGATTTGGAAAACCGAGCACTTGGGTACACGAGTGGCGATATCGCGATAAGGACAAAGTCCCGACAAGGCAGGCGTAAGTCAGCGCTGACTGACGCACTGATTCTCAAGGATTCGAGAGCCTAGAAACCGATAGTGAACTCGCGAAGCCATGAAGTTCCGATCCTCTGAGTGCAGAAAAGGAGGATTGAGCAAAGAAGAGCTATGGGTAAGGAAGATTTCCGATAAAGGATCAGAAGAACCATCAAAATTCTTCGGGCCGAGAAGAAGAAGGTCCTGAGGGAGCGATCACGCTCGAGGAGTGTGGTTGGCATCAATCATGCTGGTTGGGATATCCACAAGGTCAAGTGCTCACCTGATCATATCACAATAGGGAAGAAGCTGGGGCCTTGCTGATATTTTTTGCATCTCTACTTGAGCGACGATTTTGTACTTGGTTGATAAGTTGTCATTCTCATTATCGCTAGAATCATCCAAAAAACTCACAGACTCGGATTGTAGAATGTTGGAAATGTATGACCAGATCTTAACAACATTAATACTCCATGGCGAGGTATTAGAAACCATGTCTAAACCCTAACCTGAACTCTCGACAGCTGCCTTGGACGTTTTTCGTGGAGCCATGATAGAGAAACCTACAACTGGACCTCCTGTCGAAAAAATTGAAAAGCACAAATAACAGTTATACTGGTGAAATGGTTATGTACACAAATAGAAATGAAAACTGAAATAATGAAGGAAAAACTCTCTATCTTGGTCCTTTAAACCCATGGGTGTCCTTTCCGACAGAATAGTCAAATCACTTAATAGAAATATTTAGAAGTAAAACGAGATCATACTATCTGTCACCTTATCGCAAATTCAAATAAATGCCATAAATGTTTGACGAGTCGCAACATTGAAAAATGCAGGATCATTTAAGACTTCATCTGTAAACCGTGTGTGTTAAAATTCACTTAAGGCGCTAATTAATCTGTTTTAGATCTTTCAGATTGGTGTAGTTAGTTGCTAATCCTCTTTTTGGTGCTCACCACATCGGGTGTTTTTGCTTGTAGACACTGAGCCTCAAAAACCCAAAATCACGATGGTGTGAGATAATAGATTAGAAGATCAATATTTACTTTTCTACCACTTACCATATTATGGGAACATACATGATTGTCCCTGACTTTCATATTTAGGACGAATTGTTATGCCATTTGGGCCACCTCTGGGAGCGTGCGAATATGATTTGGGACATTTTGGCATGGAAAATATTGTGGTAGTAGTACAAACGAATTTCTATTGGCCAAAAATGCCCCGCGACGTCAGCTACTCCATAGACTCCCTCTGTCTACTATTCATATTACCTGGGAGTCTCCAAGTCGAATGGCTCAGAATAATACCCACTTTGATGTGGATTCATCTTCCTCTTTTGTTACTCCCTAATATTGGCTCATTACCCCTTAATTGGGGCATATTATATTATTAATGTTATTTTAGTTATGTCGGCTTTAGGCCATTAGTTGTAATTATACCTCCTAGTCTCCTATATATACAAGGAGACATCTTCTTTTTGAATCATCTTGTACTTGAACATTTAAGTGGGGTAAAAGGAGGTTTCCCCCTCGAAGAGGCTTGTTATTTGAAATTATCTATTTTTCAAGGTGTTGAGCACTTTTTCTGAGGTTTTTCTATGCTATATTGATATCTTGTTCTTAACATATGGTATCAGAGCTCAAGGTCTTGGGGTTTCGCTGCTACATCTGAGACACCTTGGAATTTTTGCTATAACTTGTTTTCTACAATGTTTCAGAAGGAACAACTTGGAGGATATTTAGTATACAGATCAGGGTACATTGGGTTCAAAATTTCACTCCTAAGGTCTTATACTTTAGGAGATACATCTGGTACAAGATAGGGTTTTGGAATCATTCTGAACTGAGTCATTGCGTAATTTTCACTATAAACATTTTTCTATACTGTTTCATACCCTGAAATCTAGAGGATATTTACAGAAATTAGTAAGGTATTTGTGGTTAAAATTTTGACTTTTGGGTCATCTTAAATTTGTAGATACACCCTAGGTAAGGTAGGGTATCTGACTAGTCCTATTGACTAGTCTCAAGAAGGTTTTCTAGGTAAAACAATCATAACTTCTTCCTAGAGTATAAAAATTGAGTGGGACTAGTTTCATTGGATCGTGGACAGTCTGTAGTATTTTTGGTGTGAGTTTCAAAATTTTATATAAATTATTTTGTGCAGGGCACGCTATACAAGTGAGATCTCTTAAAAAGGCCAAAAATCAGCAAGTTGTGGGGAAGTTACCGTACATTCCACTTGACACATCCAATTTTGATTAGACCTGTTCCTTTATAGAGAAGAAATATTAGAGAACTACATAAAAGAAAGTTTCATACCTAGACAGGCTGAAACTTGGGAGATACAACAGAAGAAATATTGTCTAGCAGAACCACCTCAAAATCAAGGTTCAAAAGTGATACTTGGCCAACATGCCACCAAAAAAAGGAACTTCTACATCAAATAAGCCTCCAGAAAATCCTACTTGGACTCTTGATGAAGGTGAAGAAATGCATAGGGACATAACTGAACTACAAAAGAAGATGGATTCAATGGAAGCTATGTTGGATACTAAAATGGATGGTTTAAAAGGGGATATCATGGAAGTATTGAAAAAATTCGTAACAGAGAAGACACTTGAAAGTGAAAATGCATCCCATAAAATTCATGATGAGGACACAAGGAAGGTGAATCAATAATGGTGAAACTCCAACTTTGGTTTGAAGACCAACCACGTTCCTAATATTGATATGAGGAAGTTTGATGGCAAGGACCCAATCACATGGATACTTCGGATCGAGCAATTCTTTGATCTCCATAATGTGCCACATACACAAAAGGTACGAATTTCTTCTTTATATTTAGAACATAATCAATTTGTATGGTATTGATGGCTTTGTTCTAGCAAATCACTCTTCACTTGGACAATTTTCATGGAAGAAATGATAACACACTATGAGGATGCAAGGAGCAATACCTTCTTTAGCCAATTGATAAATCTCAAGCAAAAGGGTTCAGTTACCGAACACATTGAGAACTTCCAAAGATTGAATATAAAGGTAACCGATATTCCAGATGATCACTTGATTGATGTATTCATAGGAACTTTAAAGGATAAGATTCAACATGAGGTTCGCCTTTGGGAACCCAAATCATTGGAGAATGCATTTAAGGTGGCAAGAAATATTGAAAGTAAAAATATGACTATGGCTATTAGAAGGACCAATCCTAACATCTATAGCGAGAAAAATGCTCATTCTTATAAAACACCTCAACCTACAAGGTTGACACCTCAACAATTGGAAGAAAGAAAAGAAAAAGGTTTATGCTTTAATTGTGACAACAAGTACAGTAGGGGACATAAGTGTGGTGAGAAGAAATTATTCTACATAGATTGTGAAGAGCAAGAAGAACAAGAACAAGAACCATCTCAAGATGAAAACGTAGAAGCAATTTCATCTGAAGAGTTGACTCCCACGATATCGTGTAATGCATTGGCTAGAATTATAACTCCTCAAACCCTTAAGATCGAAGGATACATCAAAAATAAAAAGGTAATAGTCCTAATTGATTCTGGTAGTACTCATAATTTCATTCACTATAAATTAACCAAAGATCTTAATTGCTTTGTATATCCAGTGCCAAAGTTTCAAATAATGATTGCAAATGAAGGAACTATCAATTGCTTAGGAAAATGAAATAAGATCAATCTTACTATAGGGGAATATGTAATGAATAGTCCAATGATTTCTATACCCATGGGTGGTGCAGATGTTGTACTAGGAATCCAATGGTTACAATCATTAGGAACAACGACTTTTAATTTTCAAGAACTTTTCATGAAATTTTCATTGGAAGGAAAAGAAATTGAGTTAAGAGGTATCACAGGGAAACCCAGTAAGGGGATAAGCTCTAATGGCATGACAAAATTATTGAAAAAGGTACATCAAGGCATTATTGCACAACTATGCTCACTATATGTTCAAACATCTAAGCCATCTATTCCTCAAGATCTCCAAAGGCTCATTGATAAGCATTCCAAAGTATTTGAAGATATTCCCAAAGGTCTTCCACCCACTTTAAATCATGATCATGAAATTCACCTAATTCCTTGGAGTGTTCCTCCTAACATCAGGCCATACAGATACCCTTACATCCAGAAGAGTGAAATTGAGCACATGGTTGAAGAAATGTTTGAGGCTGACATTATTAGACCTAGCCAAAGTTGTTACTCTGCACCAACGGTAATATGTTGGGCCCCAACAACTCCCCTTATATTTTTACAAAATTTAAAGGGCCCCTATTAGAATATTGATAATTATAATGAGCTACATAATCAACCTTTTCAAATAGTTCCATTCCTTGGCTTGATTTGAGACAAAATTAAGACATTCACTTTAGTATGAGACATTTATTACAAGAGTATATGTCAAAAGTTAGAAATGAGCATAAAAATCTCAATTTAAACAAAAACGTTAATTTTTATCAAATGTTTACTTTCATTTAAATTATGATTATGTGTTCATTATTTTGCTCATTAGCAAGTTTGACTATTTTGAATAATGTGTTCAATACTTCATCAAATAATATCTTGGTTGGTTTCTCATTTTCATAAAATCATTTGGTGATGTTAATTAATTAAGTTTTTTTTTCATTTTGCATCTCATTTCAAAATAATAATAATCAAAGAATTATCTATCATTTGTTTGATTTTGTAAAAAACTAAAATTAATATTTTTTTTTCCATTAACTTGAAGCTTTTAGATCATATCTAAAAACAAATTATAAACAATATTTGTTTATAAGTTATAGTTAGTTTAAATTCATTTTTTATTTTTCTAGATTTTGTTTTATTCACAATTTTTAGGTTATTAATTTAGGTTTCTTTTTGTTTCACAGGTTTCTATTATCAAATATTTGATACAGATCTGATCATGGCTTTATTTTATCATCCAAATACGTTTAAGATGATTTTATTATCCAAATATGTTCAATATGATTGATCCAAAAATAATTTTGGATTTCTACAAATAATTTTATGAGCAACAACAGATAAAATTTGGAAAGGCATCAAGATCAGACACATGATTTTGCAGGACTGATTGTAGCCAAACCGTGAGGAATTAGAAGAAACGGTTGAAAACGAAGAACCAAAATGGACCCATTTACCTTCTGCATAGAGATTTTCCCAAACAAATCCATGATTTGAGAGATATTTGGGCCTCTTTTAGAGGCAAATTTCAGGCGACAGAAATTAATAGTGACGCCCAGACTGTTCATTCATTTTATAAATATATGAGAAAGATCAGAGCCAAGGGGATCCAAGAATTAGAGAGGAGGATTTTAATCCTTTCTCTTTTGTATATTATTTCTTTTGTAAACTTTTTTATTTCTTTTCAAATGGAGTAATGGATGGCTGGAAGCTTTGGGAGAATGGGCGAGTATTTTTAAAGAAGAATATGGAATTCTAGGTTGCTTAATGGATTTTGTTCTGTAAGTAAAATGATTTTATTTTCATATAATATCTTCATATTCTTTCAATAATTGATTATGCATTGATTTAAATAGCTTTAGTCTTTTTTATCAATACATGGTTAATTATTATTATTTATATATTAATTTTTCCAATCTTTAAGAGTTTATTATCCAAAACAATTCTTCCTGGAGTACAATATGGGCATGTGATTTTGAGAAAGAATATGCGAAAGTAATTCATCTTTGGCTTTAGACCTCTGTGATGCTTATTCGATTTTATTCTTTCATTATTGTTATATCATGAAAATGTTATAACGGTTGATTTTAGCTTTAGCTTGTCAATAATATGGTGTTTTCATACTATTAAATGTTATATGCTACCCATAATTTCTTATTCCATTTTTAAAGTGTGCTCAATCAATCATTTGATTATTATGGAATTTATTTCTAATATTAAATGATGGATAATATCAATACCCATAATTGAGTTTTCTTTCGTTCTTAAATATTGATTATCTTAAGATCACACAATTTTTAATCAGTTGTCTTCCTACTGTTATTAATTTACTCCAATATCAAATACTTCTTTGAATGTATTCTGGAAGTGCTAGTATTGTTATGTTATAGGTTTTCCTTAACAACAGTACTGTTAGGATATTTAGACACTTAGGAGTTAGTTAAGATCTACTTGGTCTAATGTGTCGTTAGGTAAAAGTGTGTTTCTTTAGTATGCATTAGTATGCATTTGT